>JALPQI010008827.1:0-37711 GCA_025490895.1 Thaumatotibia leucotreta
ACGTCAAATTGTGACACTAGGTCTTGACATTCAGCCACAGAAAAAAAAATAACCTAAGAACTAATGTCTATACCAACAGGTAAAAGGATACCTTAAACAAATTAAAAAAAAGTTAGGCGCGAATGTTTTTTTTTTAATGTTGTACGATGCTGTATTATTGGTTTATTTACAAATCAAATAGTATGGTTCGGCGAAATCAGTTCGTTTTATTTCATAGCAAGTTTGAGAAAAGCACTATACAAATCTTGGCGAGAAACGGGGTTACAGGCCGCGTATTCCTATCTGGCCTCAGTTCCTTCGGCAAGATATATCTACTTGGCCTGTAACCCTTCGTTTCCCGTCCTCTATAGTAATGTACTATTTAGGTATAGTCATTTTGGGTAAGTGAAACTGAGGGGCAACTGAAACACGTTATACTTTTACTGGGGACAAATCCGATCCGGGCGAAGTGGAACGTATGCTCCACATATCCAACTTGACGATATTTAAATAAGCGTAAATAAACCTACTCGCAAATGGCTCCCTAAGGCACATTAATATCTACATAGGCTCATGAAAAGCAGGTTAGGTTAAGTCATGTCGTACAGTGACAGATCAAGAAAATGAAGTAAAAGCCATGGTAACCTCCTGTATGAATAGTGTAAAAATAACGATATTTTCATCACGACAACCGCCGACACTGACACGTCTGTCATACAGCAAATACCTCAAAATTACTCATACAAATCCATTTATTAAAGTGTTCATTAAAAGACTAAAACAGAATTTATGCCCCATCAAACCGCGCCGATCGGCCCACAATACCCGGAGTGCTTTTCCACTAATGACTTGTACATACATACATACATACCATACACACATGTCATACATACGAATGGGTCGCGTGTTATGAAATTAAACAGGGCTGGATGTGACACAGGCTTCAGTGTTGTTTTAATGGTTACGATTTGTGTAATGTATTTTTTATTGTATCGCTTTTGCGTAAACGATAAGCTGAATTACAGGCGTGCATTTTATTAGACCCAAATTACACTATGAAATAATTATCTTTGCACAAAAATATTTGATAGTATTATTTTTTTTATGTGACGAAGGTAGGCAACTGAGCTCTCAGCCCACCTGATGGAAAGCAGTAACTGAAGCCCATCGACATATTGATCAAAAAATTGCCTATGCGCTTCCTACCCTAAGGACTTAGATGGATTGCTTCTATCTATGCCAGTAATAACGCCCGCGCCGGCTATCTTACCCCCAAACCGAAACACAGCAGTGTAAACACTGCTATTTAGCGGCAGGCTAACGGGTAAGACGATGGTATCCGGGCTGACCCTGCACGAGGTCCTACTACCAGCACAAAAGTTATCAATCAGCCAGTGTTTTCAAATATGTGGACAATGGAAATGACTGTGCTAGTAAGATTTAGCACTGTCCGATTTGTCTGGCCATTAGCAATGGACATGGGCACTATGGACAGTCGCGATCAGATATATCGTATAGCATCCGGAGCGCTCAACAATATCTGCTTGTTCAGGATGCTTAGCCAAATTGCCAATCGCTAGCGCTTGCTAGCGCATCGTAGTTTTCCCTCTCTGTCATTCCTTCATAATGGTGCGACAAAGAGGGAAAACTACGATGCGCTAGCAAGCGCTAGCGATTGGCAACTTGGCTAAGCACCCAGATTAACAAAAAAATCTAGATAAATCCACACGACTTATCAATTCTTTTGTGTGTTTCTATATTAATTAATCCAACGGAAGTCTCCTTATGTCTGTCCTAACCCTATAGTTAGATATATGAACAGTTTAATCTATTTAATTGATATATGACATACAAAAAAATTGATAACTGTTGTTACAGTCTTGTGGATTTACCCATCTGTACAGTTTGTCTACTAAAATCTAAAAAGAATGGTAGGTACAGCAGATTTTTTAATCGAACGGTGACCCCAAATGAATAGTATTGAATAGTAGTAAATCGTTATTATTAATTTGGTACCTCCTTAATTGATTTAGGACTGATTTATCAATCCTCAGTAAAAAATATCTGTTAGTTAAAATTATTACCATCCTTATCTCGGGTCATCACTCAAAAAAGGATAGAGCTAACATTTATTTGACAGATACGGTTAGCTGGGGATTGAAAAATCAGTACTTAGAACAATATTTACGTATTGAATCACCTTGTTTTTATTATTTTAATAATTAATAAACTACATTAGGTAGGTTGTTCGACATGTTTCAACCCATTAAGAGGGTCCTCGTCCGGAGTAACCAAGACCAAACCCCGACGTGGATTGCTCGATATGGGTCGAAACATGTCAAGCAATCATCGACTTAAATACGTGAGTAACCCGATTCGATAATATTTTAATATGTTTGAGTCTCACGTTAGTTATAATTCTAAAATTACATTAGGTAGGTACTCAATTCTTTGCAAAACTCTTTGGCAGTGTCTTCCAAACCGTCATACCACTTCAATTTGCATAGCTGGCTTTTCCAAGTTCGCTTTGTCAATCCGTCTGTCTGTCCGCAACACGAAATACCTGTGCTAATGAAAATGTCCGGCGCGGCGACAGATCAAACGGCGTGCAGTAACCACGTAACCCCAATTCCGTCCGATTTTGGCGCCCAGTTGCATTTGTATGGTTGCCGTCACTGGCTGGACGAGCGCCTCTGCCTAACTAGTTGAAATGTAATATTTTCAGTCTTAATACTAGAAAATCCGACAATGCAAATAATAGACACTTCATTATACGAATAATAAATTCCACCTACTCATAATTATCGTGTCGATAATTGATCGACATTTTTTGCTATATGAGGAGTTATTTCAAGATCCAAATAACTAACAAATACCCTATCCTACCTTTAATACCAGCAGACTTAGCGAAAATAGTATCCCGCAATCGTATCCGATAAGTAATAAATCGCATGACTGTAATAATGTATCGAAATGGTCACGTGACTTTTCGTACCAATGTGTCATTCAGATACATTTATTGCTTATCGCTTATCGTACCTATGCCATTGCAAAATATCACCTTGGCTAGGTCTACTGGCCTACTAATTATGTGTCACAGTATTTTTATGCATACTAATAATTTTCAAAACACATTTGCGGCATCTTTTTGTGCCATTTCTTAATTTGACCCCTAAAGCACCTCGGGTGTCACCCGTATGCCGCCGCAACTCTGCAACCTTCGACAACGACACCCGCGGTAATCCATTAGTGAGGACTTTTACACAATAGCCGCTGATGTGCGACCGAAAACCGGGCTTTTGTTTGCAAGTATCGGTATTATTGGATACGTGGGTTATGTAGTTTCACCCGCCGGCGTATTGTCTATACTAAGTGCTGTTTAGATTTTTGGGATTCGATAATAGCACTCATTTATGTTTTTAGGACAATGGTTAGATTAGCTTTTTATTTTCGTTTGTGAAACTCTGCGTGACTGAAATAGATTGAGGTGAAAGAACGATTATAGTACTGATGGCATTGTGATAATTTTATTTATAGTAACATATTTATAAATATATAATTATGTACAGAGTTGCATCAACACACTTAGGTAATCTAAACTGATATTATGAGAACTGGGAGATGGATTATGGACATAACGTAACGGTACAAATTACAGACATGAAATTGGACATTCTGATAACTTATTTACCATCTAAAGAAACTTTGAAGCTATTACAAACTTTGCTTACATTATGATAATGTAACTGTAATTTTTATGTTTATTTTCCGCTATATTTTTTGTTGAATATGGTGCACATTGGTAATGCCACATACCTATAAAAAATCCAGCAAATGGACCTCAAAAAAACACTTTTTAGATGTTATTTCGTTCGAAGAGCGATCCCATTTGTGCAAAGTCACATCAACAACTTTTTACGTTTATTAAGATTTTTAGCACAATCATAAAAATAAGCAGAAAAGAGAATTTCCCCACACGTGACAGAATATCACATAAAGCGCCTAGGTGTGGTAATGATGCGTCACGGCCAAACGTCTTTACTCATTCAGACAACAAATAATCCACATCCCAATCCAATCTGAATCTCTCGCTTACACATATGTAGCTGTACTTTAGAGTGATAGAGCTAGCGAGCGATCAAATACATGATTGCGGGAATGAGAATGAGGGAATCGGGAATGAGGTAAGTGGAAACGCGTCGGCGCCAAATAATACAAACTTTTTACATCAAAACTTTATTCCTCTGATTCGTACGTGGGCCCGTACTATATTTCGCCCTGATTACTGTATCTTGAAAGTACTTTTTGTGTTTTTTTTTCTTTCTGAAGTTTGTTAATGTCGGGTAAGCATTTAAGTTGTGCGGAGTTGATAATGTGCGGTGCATTAGGTTTTTTCTGGTTGGTTGTTTTCAAAATGAAGTTTGTTCTTTTGAAAGATTGCTATTTGTAAATGTGTGAAGTGGGGGAGCTATTTTTACAGGGTTCTTTATACTTTGGTTTTGTTTCTGAGTGATGGGGTTTCTTTTATTTACTTTTATCAGATAATACACCTACTATTCGTAGAGGTGTGGACGAATACATTTGTCACCATCTCAACTCTTCCCGTGGGTGTCGTAAGAGTCAACTACTGACTGGGATTGAAGTGTCACTTACCATTCACGTGTCAACTATTTCTGTGATAAAATACACAGAGAGATACTCAGCTGGATTCGAACCTGGGCGCTATGGAGGTCGTCTATTATTGTGAGGTTAGTCGTAGGAGACACTTATCATAATTACACTAACGATATCCCATTGATCTTGCGTTCCGTCCATACAATAGAAAATATTATAAATAAAATACACCAAAAGCTAATGTCAATACTGACTATTCAAATATTAATGGATCGTTCAAACTAGGTAAGTCAACATGAACAATTCATCGAAAATATTGTCTTTGTATTGTTACTTGCTCCGCTCAGTTATCCAATTATTTGCGAACGCTATTGGTAAATATTTACACCTTATTTTTCTGTAAGTCCCTTGTTTTTCGACTTCAAAAGGATCTCAAAGGGTTGTCAAAGTGACAGTAGCAATAACTAGTAATACGTAATTTATATGACGGGTAGTGGTTCGAAAAAACATCTAGTTGTGTCATTTCAAATTGTGGCAGGAATGGATTTCTACCATGGTTTAATTTTTCGTAACGGTTATATATACTCGTATATGAGACTAAGTTTATTTGTGTAAGATTTGTCGATGATATTTAATTTATTATACAGCCTATTGCCGTGCAGAAAATATAATTTAAATTTTTAGTATAGAAAAAACGATAGAATTTTATTCGTTTAAGAAGACCATTTAAATTGCTTCCGGGCAGCTAGAGGAAAGAGCGTTCGAAAAAATATAGTATTTAGAATTCGAGGGCGTACAAGGTGCAAGTTCATATTGTTTTACACTGTCAACACTGATTTGAGTTTATAACGAGTCCCTACGCAGCGTTTCCCTTCAAGTCTTCATTTACTCAAGCGTTAACACTTTAAATGTTCCGCTGAACACAGTTGATCTCATCTCTCCCTTTAACGGGTACAAAACGCCAAGCCTGTCCCTTACTATTAGCTTCACATCATCATCACATCATAAGCCTATCTCAGTCCACTGCTGGACGTAGGCGGGTCAAAATTATTTTCGTTGTCTTATTTTATGTCACTAAAAACGTGACGAGGTGGTGATTTTTGTATGAGATGATGTTTTGTTTTCAATTTCTGATGTATGGATTAAAATGTAGAGTGAAAAAGAAACACAAGTACACCGGTTTTTTTTTAATATCGTCGGTTGACAACCAAAACTCACTAAGTAACAAATACCTACTTAAAATAGAGATCGTAAGTTCTGATTCAATACTGAAATAAGAGGTTGCGAAGAGTAGTGACAGTTTTTATAGTGAGTTTTGGTTGTCAGCCGACGATATATTGAGTCGAAACAGTAACTAAAACTGTGACAGAGTGGTATGAAACAAGAAACGAAAAGAATTTTCACCCTAGCCTCTCCTATTAACTATGCATATAGACGCAATAGGAGGTAAATGCCCATAATCGCCACGCTGGGTAAGCGGGTTGGCGATCGTAGTTATGTGTCCACTATGATGACGCTACTGCCCATCATCAATCAAATCAAAGGACGGTTAGTGACACTTCCTTAGTCGACTCTTACGATACCCGCGGGAAGTGCTATGCTACTCAAAAGAACTCGTGATTCTGAGTAGAAATAACCCAAAGGGTAGATACCCTTAAATTCAGGCATATTAAAATATTATCGCACCGGTTTACTCACGTATTTAAGTTGATGATTGCTCGACATTTTTCGACCCATTAAGAGGGTCCTCGTCCGGAGCACCCTCGGTCAGAGCCGCGTCCACGTCGGGCTCGGAAGTAACCCGATTCGATAATATTTTTATAGCTTAAATTCAAATTAAAAAATAAAAAGAAATGCTCAGCTAGAATTATCTAGTTTCGTTAAAATACGGTAAAATAAAAGTAAAAAGATGTAATAACAACAATGTAGAAGCATTATCATAAATTGCGATTAAAATAGGGACTGACTCAGGTACCCTAAACGGCGAAATGGTTTTCTAAATTATCCTAATTGTGAGTACATTGCGAAATTACAGGATAACCCAATTAAGACATCGTTAGTTTTAAATTGTTTAATTTATTCAGTCACAATTACGAGTATCACCATTAAAACGATCTTGAGTATAACAAAAAGTAAATCGCTTCAAAGAGATGGGACTAAATTCATATTATTAACTGACTTCTGAAAAGGACCTCAGACATTTTTAAATTATAAAAATCAAAGCAACTTTCAAAACCACTCAAGTTATTTTTTTATATTATATGGCCTTTATAATATTGTATCCAACATATTGTTATGTAATTTTCAAAAGTCTTGCTGATGGCTTAGCCAAGTTGCCAATCGCTAACGCTTAGTAGCGTATCGTAGTTTTCCCTCGCTGTTACTCTTTCATATTAGTGCGACAAAGACAGTTAGCTGCCTTTCGTTTACGATTGACGATTAAGCGTTAGCGATTGGCAACTTGTCTAAGCACCCTGGTCTTGTCATTATTATTCACATTATTATTTATTATACTGTATTATTTCTGTCACCACAGTTAGTCTATAGTAAGGGTACTGCTTATAGAAGGGCGCATTTGTATGCTTTGAATGGAGCACGATGTATGTTAGTTCATTGTTTAAAGCTTACAACTAGGGTGGTGCGGGTTAATGCGACACCTTGTTTAATAAGACTATTGTTAAAGTGGATGGAAATTTCTTACTGATTGTTTAACAGAATTAGGTTTTCATTTCAGGGCAGGACTTTCATTTATATCCTTTATTTATATTTCTTCTTGAGTTAGACTAAAATAAAATAAAAATATCTATTAAAGTAATGTACAATAAAACATACAATAACAATACAAAACATGTAAACACATTATAAAAAACCTAACCTAAAGTGCCGCCAACGGAGCTGCCGGTGGTTAGGGCTGCAAGGAGAGGAACCGCCGGACTATTATTTATATTATTCTTACAATGTTAGTAATGATTAATGAATATAAAATAAATATCTTGGGACATCTTACACAAATGGACCTACTCCCACGGTAAGCTGAATTAAAGCTTGTGAGGTACCAAGCGACGGTATATAGATAAATACATAATTATATTAAATATAGATACTGAAATACATATACAGCCACGACCAAGGATCAAATATTTGTGATAAATAAATACACTAATAATTCGAACCCGGAACCTCCAGCTTCGTAGTCAGGGTTGCTACCTACTAGGTTCAGAGGCTGTCGAAATTGTATGTGCTATTAAAGGTAACGTTACTGAGTCGTAAACATAGTTTTCACTTTGTTTTATTCGAAAAGCAAGAGAAATATTGTTTCCAGTAGAGATGGTGCTATTTACGCACGAGTGTGAGAATTGGTTCATTTTTGTTACCTTGAAACTTGACCATCTATATTGAAAAATGTCCACGTGCAAAAAGTAAATTCTTAACTTGTGACATTTGAAAACACTCCCTTCGGTCGTGTTTTATCGCCACTCGTTTCGAGCTTCATCTCTGAAAAATCTCAATCAAACCTTATTTATACATAACGAAAACCATTTTAAACCTACCCTACCTTATTTATACATAACGAAAACCATTTTAAACCTACCTAAACCTACCCTATTACCATATTTTCATCAACATTATACAACGATACTCTAAAATGAATGTCTTAAAAGTTCCCATTATAATTAATAAACCTCTTCACATTTCCCGCAATATTATCCAGCACTTGCCACTTTATTAAAAGTCCCGTTAGGAATAATAGACACTACGCACCTAGTCCCGTACGTATTAGCCTCGTAAAACGAAAGAGCCCACCAAAAAGGTACGTAACATAAAAATAAATGGTAAATCTGTATTAAGCCCGGAGGCGGAGTAATATGATAGCATGCTGTGGTTATAGCTTACTTAGAGGTTTTAGTCTTAGTAAAGTTGTGCTTGTTAGACGTTAATATGCAAGATATGTTTATACATACCATGGTATAGTCCATTTCAAATACGAAGGCCCAATGCCACTCGAAACTTTTGGCATTTAATTGGTCCACTAGAAATTGGCACGTGTCGTACACCGATGTATGCAAGAAATATCACGTCACAAAAGGATCTGGCCAGGTATCTTTTGATATCACTGATCCTACTGTTGACGCCTAATGACTTTGTCGAGTGAAATCGGGCCTTCTTATTTGAAATAGACTTTACGAGGGTCATACTGAAAGTTTCTAATATCTAGGAAACTGTATCAATTATCCTTTTTTGTTTTAATTATCGCCTTTATTAACTCTTTTTGATAATGTGTACAAATTGAATACAATTGAACCAACATTCAAAGCTCACAGCCCATTTTTCCCAGGTCACATTTTGTATGCAAATTTTCAGTTTTTAGAATTTAGTATAGAAGGTTTGGGTGGTCCATTATGAATAAAGATTTTTAAGAAGGAAAATATATTGCACGTTTTTTGAACGTTTTTTTAAAGGAAGAAAGAAAGAAAGAAAGAAAAACATTTTTCAAATGGTATGAAATTCTAAAATACGTTCCTTACTACTACTACTACTTACTAAAATACGTTACCTTCTAAAATAGTTAATCGAATAGATACCGCAAAAAAAATATAAAAAGTTATATTTGCAGAAAATAACTGTTTCTATACACTGAGTGGTTTCTGGGTCAGTCTCGAAACTTGGCCCTCATGTCTTCATCGTCATCATTATCAGCTTATTTCAGACAACTGACCTCTGGGCTGACAGGAACCAGAATACATTTTGTCACCGCTCTTCCCGTTGATGTCGTAAGAGTTGACTAAGGGACTGAAGTGAAAAAGAAAAAGAAAGAAAAATATATTTATTTGTGACACATAGGTATGACTTTACAAGATACACATTTAAAAGGACAAGAAACAAATTATGCCACAAAACGGTCCCCAATTCAGTATAAAGCTGGGGCCTGTAATTACAGCCCAGCACTGGTCTTCCATTGGGGCCGTTTGTGAGGTCACGCACGTCTGACACTTATTCTAATACACATACTTACATACATAAATTAAAATACAGAAATTAAAACAGAATATTATACAATACAATAACATAA
Organism: Thaumatotibia leucotreta; assembly: GCA_025490895.1. Classification (NCBI taxonomy): domain Eukaryota; kingdom Metazoa; phylum Arthropoda; class Insecta; order Lepidoptera; family Tortricidae; genus Thaumatotibia; species Thaumatotibia leucotreta. The sequence continues at coordinate 9,665 of JALPQI010008827.1, forward strand.
GATACACTGAAACGTCGCTCTCACTGTTAAATTATAATTTTGGAACGCATCCCCTACCAATAATGAAGTGTCACTGATGATACATTTATATGACTACGAAAATAAGAGTTAATCCTATGGGGCATCTGCAGCCTTAACACTCTTTTGACAGAAACCAGTGGCCTCTTGGCTACCCGTATCTTTTCCATTGTATTACTTAAAAAGAGACGGGAAACTGCGAATACCGCGTGAGCTGTCAAAATAATGCCAGCCCCCCTAGATGCTTAGCCAAGTTGCCAATCGCTAGCGCTTGGTAGCGTATCGTAGTTTTCCCTCCCTGTCACTCTTGCATATTAGTGCGACAAAGACAGCTAGCTGCCTTTCGTTTACGATTGACGATTAAGCGTTAGCGATTGGCAACTTGTCTTAGCACCCTGATGTTTTAGTGGGTAGTGAAACAACCAGTACGGTTACAAGGTTTTACAGTTCAGTTTAAAACCTTGAAGAATCTATTTGGTATGCAGCCCGCGGCCACAGGTTTCTGTTACCCAGCTATTCGCTGTAAATCAGGGCTTATTTATCTGCGGGGCGAAATTGGCCCCGTAAAAAAACCGGTCAGACAGTTATGGGGAGGATTCTGGTATAGGGCGATAGTGCCAAGTAATTTGTCCAGTCGACTGCATAGAGATGTATCCACTTTACCTCCTTACTGGCAACAAAGCACTTTTAGATCGTCACACAAAATATAACAAAATGACAAAATAATTCTACCACTGGTTCTAATTGTACACCACTAACCCAGGAACAATAATGTTTTATTTGAAATGAGCAAGAACTACGAATAAGTGAATAAAACTGAACCCGTTAACGGCATCGTAAAAGCCAAATTTGCTTAACAAGACCAAACTGCGAGAACACTAAAGGAATAATTGCCAAGAACTGAGTCATAGAACACGTGAGGCGTCGCGAATCGATTCAGTTTTAAAGACAAAGTGAGGAAGCTGGGGGACAACGGTACCGAGGGTAAAATGGCGATTTATGAGGAGACAGCGTCGTCGCTTGAGACCTTTCGCGTCGGGCGGCCGAACAATGCTCGGCAACATTCGGCACGTTCGCGACACATGTCAGCCGGCCCAGATTCTATCGGACGGCTTAATAAAATGACACTCTTAAAAGAAATCGCCGAGTTGCGAGTGGCAGCGTGGTGTGAAACGAATGAAATAAATTTAAAAAGCGGTCCAATTTCGTGTAGACGTATGGGTTTTGCTTTTGATGTGGAGATGCAATTGCGACGCGAGTTTATGTTCGGGTTGGCATCCAGTAGTTGTACTATATTTTACGAAATAGGGACCTGAGTAAAAGTCGATGTTTATTTTCACTATCTATAAGTATATCGGAAACTTTTAAATAGATTAGCAAAAAATAACCAAAGAGTTCGTGCTACTAAAAACTAGTTTTCGTGATTACATAACATACATGTACGGAGAATTCCTTGAAAGTTTTTTACTAATTACACAAAATAATTCCGTATTCTACATAAAGAGGGATCCATGGTTTAAATTTTCTGAGTAAAATGTCTATAACATTATAATGCACAGGCAATCTTAACTGCAAACAAAACTATAAGGGTTCCGTTTTGCCATATTAGCTACGCATACGCAACCCTAAAAAATCAACTTATATTAATTAGAACGTTGAGATTTCCGAAATTTAAGCAGACTTTAACGTTGGAAATTCATTCAAAAGCATTTTCATAAAAAATAAAATTAATATAATTATGCTTAAGACATAGGTAATACATAATACATTTTAACATCTACATCCAAGAACTTCAAGTTACAATTTGTTGAATCCTACTAAACTCGACAAAAATTGGCTTTAAAAGTGTGTAAAAAAATGTCCCTTGGGCGCATAGATTATTAAAATCGATATGATCAAAATGGCACAGATCGAAATAAGTAATCAATTGCACCTGTCAAACTGAACAGCAGAGTTGCAATTGGCATCAATTGTTTACATAAGTAATTTTAAAAATAAAATATGTGATACCATATATTATTATGCAGTGCATAATAATATATGGTATCATAACGTAGCTTAACCTTTAGGTGCATAATATGCACCTAAAGGTTAAGCTACGTAACATAAAAAAAAACATCCGCTCTTGCCCGCTCACCCTCATGACTCGATACGTTCCAAAACTCCTCGGATCTTTGTTACCCAAAATACTTGAGAACCGCCGACTTTGTGTTTATTTTTTTTCCAACTTCATCCCGAATTCGAGTTCCGTGTTAACTTTGTTACGTACTTACTTGAAAAGGAACGTAAAATGAATGTTTGACTTCAATTCCCTTGTTTTTATTTACATACGGAATATGTGATAAGAATATCCGCGTATGGAAATTGTGCAGCTTATTGTAAGGGTATAGGGCTTATTGTAGGTTTGGTTATGAATTAAACGATATGAGAGTATGCAAATTTTAAAATAATTATGATATCTATGGTAAATTTGTTTAACATCTCGCTCGCACTCGTATACTTATGAAATCGTTATATTATGTTTTTTACGAGTATTTTCTTCTACGGAACATACGTAGCAGACGATACGTTTGTAGCAATTGGGTGGCCGTAGCATAAAACAAGTGCTACGTAGAGTGTCGTAGACACCTCAAAATCTTTGCCGCTATCCGCCATCGCTCTAGAGATACGGGTTATACTTACGCTATGAAAAATTGTACGCAGTGGGTAAGTGTAAGCAGTAGGTAGGTGTATGTAATCCCACACATTGCAGTTCAAAATATATGTGATTGCCTTAACTTACCCACTGCCAACGTTTTCATCAACCCAAGGCAAAGCCAAAAAAATAACGAAACAGTTGGCTCTGCTGTTGGTTTCTCACGTTTCTAGCCAAAAAGTGCAAGACATGTTTAGCTTCGTATATGAGGAGCTTTGTCAATAGCTAATCGCACTTACTGCGTGATAAAGATTGAGTGACGTGAGTAACCCGCGTTAAAAATAATGTTGCTTTAAGAACGCTAAATCCAATTAGATTTACAAATCAAACATCAAATAATAGGTAAAACAAAATGACCAATAATGGACAACAAAATGCCATTATTATCTTTTGGATAGTGTAAACGGAATATGGCATAGACACTGGCGGAACAATTCGCTAAACAATTCCAGTAATTGGACACTAATTTGTTCGAGAACAAATAATACGGCCAACAATTTATCGGATAATAAACGGTTCAATTTTACAATGTCAAGCTTTTACATAGCTATTTGTTCAATTAATTTTAACTAAGCGCAAAATAGTATATAACGATTCATGTGCAAAAAAATGAAGGTTTTTTGTAATTTTCTTTTCGCACGTGTATCATTCGATCTTCTCACTTTCTCTATATTGCATATTTTTATATCAATTTAAAAGAAAATACATGCCTGTCTTAACTTGGCAACCTTTTATTATCAATTCAGCTTCAAAGAAAAATTGTAACTGACATTCCAAATATTTTGTTCCATTATATATTATAAATAAAATAATGCACATATTTCACGTCAATGTAACTCTAATTCTCTTGGATCGCATTCTCGGAAAAATATTCATTCATAAATATTTTGGAACAACTTATAATATGAACATGGTCCCATAATAAGCAAACTCCATATGGTAGGCTACATAAATATACTAATTAATATATTTGTATGCCTAATGACAAAAAGGCTAGCATATTTTATGTGTGAATCAACTTTTTTTGTCAGTTATTGTCATGCTTATGATCACCAGAGCCACGCTGGTTTTATGTAAAATTATGCAAACATGCACGTAGTTCATGTTTTTAGGTGATCCATTAAAGAAATAACTTATTAAGACCAGAAAAATACATGTTTAAGTAGCATAATTTTGCATAAAACCAGCATGACTCAGGGAACCGTAACCTTGACAATGACAGACAGAAAAAAGTAGATGCGCCCATATTTGTCTCACTAGTATTACATAATTGGTGCGAGTGCGAAAAGCTCACGTCACAATGAGATCAGTGATACTTATCTGTCGTATTTATAGGTGCAAGCAAGAAACGCTCTAACCTCAAAATGAGATCAATGTTCGAACTTCCCCGCCCCAGGGTTTCTCGAGGGATATTTAAAGTTGTCTGAGCCGTCTCGATATCGGCGACGAAACGGATCAGCTCTTTACGTATACTTTATGTACCGTGTTGGGTAGAACATAGATCTATGAGTCGCTAAATGGAACATGAATTACCCAAACGGCTAGCTGTATGCCGTCATCGGAAATTGCGAACAATGTCAATAAGCCGTTGAAAGAAATATCCATAATCTGGCACTATTTCATTATTTTAATGAATTACGATAAGGTAATGGAGTCGTTTAAATAACGTAGATTTAGCAGTTTTCAATGTCGTGGATTGCAAATTAAACACATTTTGAATTCAATTCTATTGACGGCTACTTTCTTTCTAATATCAGTTCCATGTTTTCTTTTGCAAATGTCTGAAAAATTTATGTTTCGCAATCTATTATCGCAAGTCCAATCAAAATATTTAAAAGCATTATTACAAAGCATTATTATAATAACATGATATTTTTTAAAGCACCTGTTATTACCTTGCCGTGTGGTGACGGCAGTAAGAATACATTTGTCACTACCCCAACTCTTCCCGCGGCTGTCGTAAGAGTCGACTACGGGATTGAAGTGTCACTGACTATTCCTTGATAGAAGATTGATGATTGGTAGCAGCGTCATCATAGTGGACAAATTACTACTGCGATCGCCAATCCGCTTGCCCAGCGTGACAATTGTAGGCATTTACCTCCTAATGCATGTGTTGTATATACTCATAGTTAATAGGACTGAAATAGGCTGATAATGTGATAATGATGATGTATAATTACATATTTTATGAAAATATATACTACACGTATCTAGAAGCCTATTGCAGGGGTCGACGCGCGCCACTAGCACCTTATTTTTCGCACATTACTCTTCCAAATTGTTTGAAATATGTTATAGCCGTCACGGCGAACTTGCCTCACCGTCGCGCGAATGAAAAATACTTTTTTCCTTGTAAATTTGAAGCCCTGTTCAATTTGAAAGTCTGGACCTGTTTGCAGATTCCATTCTCGTCTCAAGGAGACTTGAGTTCTCCTGATTTATTATAGAATTCTTTTGGAAGAAAAACGGTTGAGCTAGATTTGATTTTTGCTTGTAAGCTGTTTTAAATTGAGGAATTGTGGATGAAAGGAGCTATTATAGTGAAGTGTAGTTTTTGAATAGGCAACGTTTGCCGTCAGTACCTACACGAATATATACTAGTTACACCGTTCGAAAAAATAAACAAATATTGACTGACTTTCCATGCATGTTTTACAAATACCTAAGTGTCCTAATAGTATTTATTTTAACCGACGCTAAACTAAGATAGTACTTAGCGTAGCTTAGATAGTGTTGATGAGCAGCAATCAGTGTTGATGACAACTGTGAGTAGACACATATTTTGTACGTATGCAATAAAGTTGACACAAAACTATCTGCATCAACTCCCAAAGTAATTTAAACATAAATAACGCGATAATTCCGCGTGCCATTTGCCGCGGCGATAACACTAACCCTCCTTACGAAGCCGGTACATTATAACATTAATTCAGCTCGTAAAACTAATTAAGTCAGGTGCTTGCCAGATATAGGCCGCTGACTAATCACCCAATTATTCTAACAAGCGAGCTTTTTAAAACTCCTCGACCTAAAAACTTTACTGTATTTCGATTGAATCCAATCAGAACCGCCGTTGAAGGAAATGTCTATTCTTTTCTTACATAATATCAAGCATGAATAAATAAACCAGTACATACTACAATTACTAAAAAGGGCAGATGCCCATTTAAAGATCGCCGAGAGACGCCGGATGCAAGCTCCTTCTAACCAGTATATGTGGAGGTCCAAAGAAGCCTATGTTCAGCAGTGGACGTCTTGTAGCTGTAATGAAAAAGATGACAATAATACCAAAATGTAAAAGAATGAACGAATTTTGAAATACTAATGATTCTGAGAAGGTTCAAGGCAGGTTCAACTTAAGGTTTTAGAAGATTCAATATCTTTTTCTTAAGTACGAAACCATTCAAGAATCACTTACTAATGTTGCCCAGTATATGTACTATAAAATATATCGGGGAAACTATCTCCCAAAATCCCCTGGAAGATTCATAACGACACCGTAACAACTAACGAAAGCCCCAAAAAACCCACTAACACAAATCTAAAACTAAACTCTCAACTAAAGTTTGAAAAACTAATAAACCCGGTCGCGGTAAATAAATAGTGTGCACATTATACCTCCAGGTGATATATCTAAAGGGCCTTTACCGGTGTTTCGGGAAAAGACTAAGTGCGCGGTTATCTCTAGAGATATATGTGAGTTACTTGCTTGTAAGGGCGCGTCTTCAATGTACGGAGCGATATTAATGAGTCAAAATTATTTTCGTTGTCTTATTTTGTCCCTAAAAAACGTGACCCAGTTGTGATTTTTGTATGAGGTAATGTTTTGTTTTCAATTTCTGATGTATGGGTTAAAATCTACTTAGTGTGTCAAAGTCAAAGTCAAACTATTCTTTATTCAAGTAAGCTTATTAATAAGCATTTTCGAATCGTCTGACATTATCAAGAGAGAGAAAAAAATCTACTCCTGGTTCAAACCCTACGCCGTTCCTGAGAAGAACCAGAAATAGAATAGAATAGAAATAGAAATACAAGTGCACCGGACTTTTTTATATACCGAGTCGAGACAGCATATAAAAGCGTGACAGAGTAGTATGAAACAAGACAACCAGTAGTAGATTTTTTTTCTCTCTCTTGATAATGTCAGACGATTCAAAAATGCTTATTAATAAGCTTACTTGAATAAAGAATAGTTACACTTTGACTTGACTTTGACAACGAAAAAATGTTTGACTCTAAATCAATTCCACCCACCAATGTGAAAAACAATTAGTATAACATAAGAAAACCTTCTTCATAGTTTTAGTCTCAGGAATATGCTGTTAGAATTTTTCTCTTTCCTTGCCCACGAGGAATGTATACCGTCGCTTTTCAGTTTTTATAGGGACTGCTTTTCAGTTACTATTTCTTTATCGCGATATTTTGCCACGCTTCTCTTAAAGCGGAACCTTACGCACGGGTTACAAATTTGCTGCGAGCATCGCATGTAATTTGATACTAGGTGGGGCTCCATCGAATTGTGTCGCGATTTCGAAAGGATTGTCTCACAGGATTCACTTACTGTTTATTTTGTACACTTATCCGCGTAGTGTAAGGCACACCATTATACTCGTATTGTAATATTATCTTATGTTCTTTCTAAGGGAAAAAACGAACACCCTCAAACTATGGCGACGTTAGTAGATTTGGACAAGGTGGGACAACTCAAAAAGTAATTGTTTTTTCTCTAGAATAAACTTAAAAAATAATGTTTTAATTATGTAAGGTCACTGGGTTCAATTTTGACCCCATCACAGTACCGTGCACATCTAAATAGAAACAAAATATACAAGAATAGGTATTTCGGATAGAAAAATAAATCAAATAAATTTCCTAAACTAATTGGTAGTTTTTGAATGATCTGGGCTAACGCTATCGTCAATCGTAAACGAAAGGCAGCTAAGTGTCTTTGTCGCACTACTATGAAAGAGTGACATAGAGGGAAAACTACAATACGCAATTTGCAACTTGGCAACTTGGCTAAGCACGCTGGTCTTTGTAGTTAATTTTTTAATGCTTCGCGGTTTTAATAGTTTATAATTATGTACCAGTATATGTAATTGTATAAAATTCAATTCCATTATTATTAAATAGACGTGTCTGAGCTGTAGCCTCATGTTACTTGTATATTGCAACGCCATCAAAGTCGCAGACTAAAAAGTTTTTGAACTAAATGGTACAAATCACTAGGCAACAAATTAAACTAATCAAATTACCTAGCCATCAATTTGAACCCTAACTAGTAGCCTACACTAATTTAATCAAGAGTCCAAGTTTTGGGTCCATCGTTTAGAGTATGAACGTAACTTTGATAAAAGTAATACCTGCAATTCGATTCAAGGGATTTAGATAACAGATTTATCGATAAATTTTAGAATCAAAACAGAGGATGAATTATTAAGGTATGGTAAGGTAGGGTAAAATGAAACGGTTTTTTAATGAGGTAAGACAAAAAGTTGTCCTTTTGGCACAGCGTCTGCTGGTAGCTGTTAAGTAAACTTTGCACACGCTTCGCGTGCGTAAATTTCTCTTTTTAAGGCACTTGTTATGAAAAAAGGCGTTCGATACACGTGTAAAAACTTCTTTTTAACTCGGGTGATTATTGTCGTCCTCATTTCACTCGGGCTCCAACTTTCACCCTCGACGAAATTTTTTTTTTGCGCTTGCATTAAAATGTACTACCTATTTCCATCTTACCCCACCTTACCTTTCTTATTATGTATTTGCCATAAAATTGGCCAAAAATAGTACACCCCTCGTGTACTATATTGCCCAAATATTTTTCGTTTAATTTTACTTCTGCCAAATTAAACTATGGGAATAATAGTTTAGGAGTGATAATATGCCATAAAGTTTTCTGCCACAAACCAAAATGGGGACAATTAACATATCCTACGTCGATTGTAAGTATAACCATGAACATAGGTGCCACGCCCAGACAAACCTATCTACCTTTACACTCTGGCAAACTAGAGGACATATAAGATTTGTAAGACATCCTCTATGAAGCGAGAGGACAATAAGAAGCTGGTAAAATTGTAGAATTGATATTGACGAACACACATAACTCCCAACATCCAACTTGAATCGCCTAAAGTATAAGATGCCTTTAATTTTGTGAATGAAATTACATCAGAGCACGGAAAAATGAGGATTTTCGGGCAAGTTGGTTCGAGGCCGGGATTCCGTTTACACGCCGAGGCATGTATAGTGCTTTTCTCAAACATACAAAGAAATACGAAAAAAAAAATTAAGTTACTTTGCAAAAGTTACATAAAAATGTTATGAAATTCCATTTCTATCCCAGTACTGCGCCCTAAAAGCGATACTTCCGAGTCTATTTCCAGTATCCAGAAAAAACTCATTAAGTATTTAAAATTTAAAAGTGTAAAATCAGCTGTACCGCTCAATATTGATAAACTGGTGTCACTCGAAAACCGCCGCACATTAAAAGACCAGATATTCTTATATAAAATATTGAGAAACCTTGTTGACTCTCCTTATTTATTAAGTAACCTTAAATTTAAAGCTCCTCGCCTGAATACACGACGTAAAGACCAATTGTTCTACACTCTCTTTACTAAAAAGAAGTACAGATCTAACTCTTTTCTTATAAGAGCCTGCAGACTTAGTAACAATTTATTCTCCCAGATTGATATGTTTGATGTCTCGTTAGTTAATTTAAAGCGTGAAATATTATCGCTTCTTACCTAACCTTTTTAACCAATTGTATAGACGCAACCTCCGAAATTCTTATAATTCTATTTAATTGTAACTAAATTTTGTAACTTGCCGACTGTTACTGTTAGTTATCTCGCTGTATTTTAAAATTTATTTGATTTATTAATTAGTGGCAACTGTATTGGTTTATGAAATATGTACTGATACTTGTAATTATAAGAAACATGTACCGTTTGTGCCCAAATAAACATTAAAACATTAAAACATTTTAAGGAACGTAAAGACAATATTTCATTGCATGTTTGAGAAATAATTCTTTTTCATAGTAAGATATTAGATACAGATCTTATATTAATTAATTATTAATATTATTAGACTGTCTTCAGTATCACATATTCATGACCTGAAATTACCTACATCAAAAACAACTCATTCAAATTACAACAAAAAAGCGACGAACAATAAAAAGCAACGAATATGGCCGAATTACGAGCATTTTAAAAAGGTTTATTACTTGAAACAAACACTGGCCTAATTCTAAACAAGCTTTTGTCATGTGTGTAACTGACCGCTGTATGTCATTTTGGCCACTGGCCGGCCCGCGACACGGTACATAATCATTTCCCATTAGTGACTAACGACGCAGCGACTAACCCGACAAATTAGTATGTGTACTCGCACTCATTCGTATTTTGTTGTTTCAGGTATGACGTTTACGGCCGATCGGATCGAGACTAGAAGATAAGTGGCATGTGACTAACAAAATTTGAGTCGGTTAACTTCAAACTCCGATAAATCCACTCTAACCACTTGAGAGATTATTAAAAGAAAGTGATAATTCGGTGATTTTAAAGGTAGACTAGTTTTATTATGGCTAAAGTAATAAAAAATCGAGGTTGTTCGACAAACTCAGCTTAAAAACCATAGATCTAAACTAGTATTCTTTTCAAAAAATATGAATTTTGATTGGATTTACCTTCATTTGATATAATCGTTTGCAATTTATCTATCTTTGAAAAAACTCAGTGAGGATTTATATAATTTTGATTTAACATACCAGAATTTATCAAGAATTGAAAAAAAAATATGATTAGAAATTGACTTCGACTGACATCCTGGAAAAACTTCTTGCGCTGATTGGCTTTGAAGGACTTGCCCTCATTTGAAATAAACTGTCATATGGATTTACCTGACATATTTTTTACTGTGGTGGAGGCCGCGAAAGTTGAGTACTTGAGTTCAAATCCCAGCTCCGACGTTGGTAACCTCGGTATTTTCTACTTGTTATACTTGTATAAAATCTATTATTTACAATTTACCTTTGTGTATTTGAGGGTTTCTTTTTTAGTTGTGTGACTGTTGAAGCCTAAGAAAGATTGATGATGATAAAAAATAAAGCTTTCGTGAATACGGTCACCTAAAAGGAAGAAAATAATCGATTCACAAAAATATCTACGCATAGTATAGACCGTTTTATTCGCGTAAATTTAAATAGTTTTCTATTTTTTTACTTCAATTTTTATCGTAAGGTTTTTATTGTATCTTTATACGATTTATCTATAAGCGTTCTTATGATAAGGCACAAAAAAGAACTCCTTTATTGAATATTCCATTTTTCACCAACCTCATTGTAAATTTGAATTATCGTAAAATTAAATAATGTCACAATTTATTCATTTTTAAATAGTTTCATGTACAAGCAGATAACTTCAATAATAGCGCGTATAACGTAAAAAATATTGAAAAAGAAACGAATCGATAAATATAATAAATAAATAAGCTGGAAACCAACCATTCAAACAACACATTGCAATATACTCCACACGTACACTCAGTAGCAAACACAGCGCTCAAATACTCATTTCTCGTGTATCATCGGACAAATAAAAACAGTGCGTGACTGTCACCCGATAGTCCCGATAGTAATTAAGCGGTGTTTATTTTGGTGGGTTCCGCCGGGCGGTGTTTGATTCTGAATGTTGGTCTGCTATTTGCGGTTACAGCTAATTAAGATTTAGTTTTAGGTTATGTCCACGTCGGACCTTTGTTCTAGGGTTGAACAATTTTTTCATTTCTATTTTGATGGTGAACCTTAGAGAGAAGAATGAAGTCTCTTAAAAAAGGCTTGTTTTTGTACAATATTCCCTCATAATTAAAATGAAAAGATACTACGAAAATTTCATTACCTATTTCTATAAAATTGAAGAGCTGTAACAACTTTGGATCTTGTGTTCTTCGGAAATGAAGACGTGACTATAAAATACGCATAGTAGAACAAAATAAAATGAGGAAATCTACTACCTTTCAGTAGGGTTGCATCTTTGCAACCATTTTCTTGTATCTCTGTAGAAAGTGCGTTTTTTTTCAACAAAATATGTTCGGAAAGAGGATTTAGTATAGAAGGCCGTACTTTTCTGCAATACTCCTTTTCTTTTCACATAACCTCAAAACTCTATTTAGAAATGTCCTCTAAGTAATGACTTTAACAGCCCACTCCGAACACCTAAAGATAACCACGGTAATTTGTCTTATAAACGCCAACACAGTTAACTAGTGACATTTACGAGTATACCAAACAGCTGTGTCAGCGTTGGTACATAGTAACTTCCCAAATTCGCAATTCACCGTATCTCAAATCTAGACTGAGTAATTCCTCTTCCAAAGTTTGATTCGCCAACGCATAATAGCGTGCATCCTCTCCGTTTGACCGCACCCACCGCATTTTCCAATTGCCGCACAGCCGCAAAATCAGCGGCACACTTGACGGACAAAACGACACTTTATTCCCGATGTTTAATTAACCTTCTCGAGCCTTTCCCACGGGCGAGAAGTAATTATAAGTTGGCTGTCCCGCGAGCATTATTATCTAGATTACCCGCCGAGGGGACGTCACAGTCGAATCATCTTAACGTTATTAATATCTTTTGGATTTCTAACCCTTTGAGTGGAAATGGGGGCATAACCTTGGAAACGTAATGGTGTTTACTGAGTTGGGAATCTATTGCAAAGTTTGGCCAGCAGTGGTGCGTTAAATGGCTATCATGCGGTCTTGAGTAATTTGAGTCGTCAATCATGCTTTTCCGGATATACAAAACCATATTGATTGGATTACCGTTGTCAAAGTTTCCATTTGTGTTTAATTTTAGTACTTCATTATTAGACTTTTGCAGACGCGTAAGCGAGCTGTTTCACATAGACGCGACTCCATATTAGTCGGCAATAGAAGCCTGCCGAGAGGCGTGGCCGACCGGATATCGTGATACCCATTTTATAATTTTATTACGGTCGTCATGTTTATGATCGCCTAATAAAAACAAGAGCTCCAAAAAATTATTTACGCAAACGTTTAACGCATTTAAAAATAAAACTTTTAATAAAAGCAACGGTCAATATTGAAATTGGTACGGCCGCGCCTCGTGTCGGACATAAACAGTGACCGTCCGCTGGGCATAGGCAACTGGAAACGCCATTATAACTTTTAATGACACGCGTCTAGTTTTGTCATTTTGTCTCTGGCCGCTTTGACTTTGTGGGACAAAGATAAAGTACTGTTTGTTGATTGGGGGGAGAAATGTTTCTAAATAGTAAAAGCTGAGCCGAAATCTGAATGGACATTCTTTTTCCTGTGTCCCCGACTTGAAATTGGCAAAGGAAATGCTCGCAATGGTAATGTTAATAAAAGTAAAACCTCACAAAGCACTGTTTTGAAGTCGGCTGCATTTTGTCACGCGGCGGGACGTAGTGCACGGTGTTTGTCATCAGCTAGAGTGTTCATTTGTTTTTATCAAATTCCCGCTTCCCGGCGTGACATAAAAAATATATGGTCCAATAAATTGTGACGCCTGGGCCGTGTGTATTGCATGTAATGCACGAGACACATTTTTAGAGACTCGTAAATTACACGTTACGATGCACGGTCAGCCTCAAAGGTGGGTGTGAATTTTTTGTACTTTCGTTTTTTATTTGATTTCTACCTTTATGTTAGTAGAGAGAACTTCGTTAGGGTATACTGAATTCGTATTTTTACTACTACTGACTCTCACTTAGTTCTACCCCTTTTTATCTCATTTTGAATGTTTTTGTTTGTTTTGAGTGTTTTAATTAGGATTCAATCAATAATGATTATGTACCAAAACATGAACTCGATGTAATACTTATCTACTTATGTAAATAGACAGTTTTTTTATATTCCTTTTGTCTGTTTACAATCGTTTTTACCAATGTACACGAGTAAATCAATTCCACCCACCAATGTGAAGAACATTTAGTATAAAATAAGAAATTATATTTCACAACTTCATTCTTTGCGATTTAAGGTTTACATATTGTATTAGCGCCCCCACGCATCAGCCTTGCACGGTTTTTAAAGGTTTTTTTTTATACTAGCAACACTAAAAACCTTCCCACTATCTTTCACCCCCACTATCGGGGTTCCATAATCCATAGTCGGCCCACTGACTGCCACGTTCGAATCATTCAACGTTTCCATGCTCAAGCTTTCGCACGTCAAGCAACAACACGCCGAATTTTCTTCAACGCCGACACCCTCCACGATCAACCCTGAGGGACACGTGGACCACACATTAATTGTTATACTCTCATGGTATTCTTCGATGCGATGACATCACAAGTAATCACCCATTCGTCTCCAAACCACCCGTGACGTCACATCCAGAGGCCCCCAGTTCCCCGGCAGCCATGATCGCGAATTAAGGTTGTATTTTTGTCCGTCCCGGGATGAGTTAATGAATAGCGCTGCACGTTTGCCTCGCCAATATTTGGCCCCGCTGTTTGCCCCGGCCCAATAATTAAAGGAGTACTTTCCACTGCCAATTTTAACGCACATTGAGACTTTATACCCCCGATAAATGCAACTGTTATTTTTGCACGATTGAATACGTTATTAAATGTTGCGAGGTTTTATTTCGATTTTTAAACGCAAACTGGCAAACTGTTTAAATAACACCGATTTCTCGGTAATCTCCACCATTTTAATTTGTATAAAATGTTATTTGTTAATTACGTCCGATGCGGGGATATATTTGCCTCAAACAAATGAAGAATCATTAATCTTAATTATTGAAGCCGGCATTTAATGTTTTACGAACTGGTCATTATTTTTCGCTGAATGTCTGTCGTGATCATACAAGATGCTAAGTTTTCGATGGCAGTGTTTTGCAACACAGCCTCATCTGAAAGACCGGCAACGCGTATGTGACTCAGCTCGTTTCGTTCTTACCATAAAGAAATGAACTTAACATACATTAAGTTAGGATATATGTAGCTAATAACAATAAGATATTAGGGTTGTAGTTATTGGCAAGTTTGTTGTATTTTATCTTTTTTTAGGGTTCCGTAGCCAAAATGGCAAAAACGGAACCCTTATAGATTCGTCATGTCCGTCTGTCCGTCTGTCCGTCTGTCCGTCTGTCACAGCCGATTTACTCGGAAACTATAAATGCTACAGTAACGAAATTTGGTAAGGATATGTGTTGTATGAACCGCTACAGTATTATGATACTAAATTGTAAAATAAACCATTGGGGTGGGGGCCCGCCATACTTGTAACTGAGGGATAAAAAAAAATTTTTTGTTGTATACGGGGTGTTTTTTTTTCGACCGTTCAAATTCTACGTAGTGAATGTATAGGTCATACTGACCAACTTTTACTATGGGGACAAAGTCGAAATCGCGAAAAAAAAATCAGCTGTTTCATACATTTCGGCCGGCGTAATGCCGCCAATTTGTATGAAACAGCTGATTTTTTTTTCGCGATTTCGACTTTGTCCCCATAGTAAAAGTTGGTGAGTATGACCTACACATTCACTACGTAGAATTTGAACGGTCGAAAAAAAAACACCCTGTATATAAGCGTGTGGGGTATTAATAGAAAGGTCTTTGAAAATTATATGAAGGTTTATACATCTAATTGTTATTTAAGCAAATCGTTTTCGAGATATCAGCTCTCAAAGTCTGAAAAATGTGTCCCCCCCCCTCTATTTTTAAAACTACGCGATATAAAATTCTAAAAAAAATATATGTTATACACATTAATAAGCTCTATCAACGATTTTTGGTTTGATTAAATTGTCTCCTATGGTTTTTGAGGTAGGTTGATTTAACTGTATTTTTTTAATAATAAATTGATAATGGTACGGAACCCTTTGCGCGCGAGTCCGACTCGCACTTGGCCGGTTTTTATTTTGTTGTATTTTTTCTTTTTTATCATCGTATCACAGGTATGTGTTGTCCGCCCTAAATATGATATACATGTACTGATTTCTTTTTTTGCGGTGGCAACAACCTTACTTTATGTAATGTAGTAACTAAGTTCTCGTGGAAGTGATGTATATCTTAAATGAGAATAAAATGTCTTTAAACCTAAACCTAACTTAATTTATTTGTCCTGCACTTGCTGTGGTAGTTCATAAAATATACAAGTTTATATTTATTTTCATACGAATCGCACATATAATTAATGCTTGCAGCCTTCAGCTTTTTAAAAACACATACATTTTATAACGTAGGTACTTATAAGGTTGTAAGCATGTTTTAATTCTTGCAAGATTGTATAAATTTATTAATTAATTCACTCTTAAACTTCGTCTGTTAAATCTCAACAAGAATTTCAATTTTGATTTTCAATTAAAAATGTAATTAACGCCTGTTTTTAATTACACGACTATCTAATAAAAATAATTTTATAATAAGTATTTAAATTAATCGAACGAGACATTTCGTTAATCTGGAAGTATTGATTGGAAACGAACTGCCTTGAACAATAACGAATGAAAAACCTATGTCTATTGCCATTTAAAACTTGTTCCAACTATAAACTTACATAAGTACGCAATTCTCTTCCAACCGTGCACGAATCCAGTCTGCAAACGTACCGGTTGCCATGGCAACCTCCGTTTCTCTATTTACAATGATAAAACCCTCTATCCGAGCATATGTAACTATGCTTATGCGACATTCCTTTTCCGCAGACTTCGGGGATCAAATATCAATCTACAAGCTCCCGTGCGTGATTGGGGGTGTCTCTTGTCGAAAATAGCCTATGTACTGTTTGATTTTTATGCACTTACGTCTTTTTGGATTGGGTGAGTTTGGGGGCCGCCTAACCCACTTAGCGCTCGATGAGCGGTATCTGAATCTGGATGGTTACATCGCTTTTTGTTTTGCGGGTTAATTTGGCGGAGGGCTATAAATTGAATGCTGCCGATAAAATGTTTATATTGTATAGTTATATTGGCCGTATTGCTGTCTGTTCGATATGAACTACAGCCATTATTTTAAAAGTTGCTCTTAGTAGTGTCACACCCTCCATTTAAGGGATATGGAAGGGATAGGATAGCCACTCACCCACGACGGATATTGGTGGACTAGGTGTTTTGTCTTTCGTATATAACATCTAATATTTTATGATATACTCGTCAAAATAATCTTTATATTGCAAAGATCTTTTCTTTTATTTATTAAAGTTTCTACTAAGGCACTGCATCATCGAATTTTCGCGGAAAAAAGTTAAATCATAATCATGTACTAGGTACAGAATAAACATAATGCTGCAAAGATCTTTCCTGGGTTTATTATGCCTAAAGGTTCTACTAATGTAAAAACATTTGAAATCATATTATGTAATCATTATGGGCTTCATTAACCATACCATCGATTTCACTGAATAGTTAAGATAGAAAGATAAATTAAAACACTAGGCGAAACAATTATATCAAAAAAAAATCCATTAAACCTGTAAATTATGAGCAAAAATACAAAGTAATAATACGGCGGACGATCAACCACGCCTAATCGATCAACATGATGAAACACCATAAATTGTGCGCGGATCATCATGCTATGATAGGACATACTTTTGGCTGTTTTTGTTTTAATTCATGAACATAGTAGGCCTGATTTTTGTGATGTCCGTCAGACTCGTGTGAAATCGCGTTGAAGTCTCCAGAGCCCTCCGAAATGCTCCTAAAACCCGGCAGACATTTCCTCAGTCACAGATTGTACTTTCAGGTCGCGATAGTTAGTATTCCCAGTCAGTGCTCAATAAAAATCTGTTTCCTTTGTCGCCGCCCTCCCCTAAAGAGGGGGGGGCTGAACTAACTTTATTCAACTTCCATGATCAATCTTACTTTCGCTTTCCAACGAATAGATTTTATTCGCCGATGTTCGAATATTTGTCCGCCATTCTGCCAGCGACAATGCAATGGCTTTTTCATAAGGAGACCGCAGCTTCCAAAAGATTTATGATTGTTATGAGTTTGAAGGTGGATATTGTGATTGTGGGTTCGTTTACTGTGGAGTTATTTTTGGCTATCGCATTCTGTATAGTTTCACTTATTATACTACATGTATGTATTGTATGTCGATAATACGTTTGACGAAGTAAATACTGCGCTCTGCGAATCGAAGTTCCGTAAATCCAGTTGGCTATAGTCTAGTACTAAAATTATGGTTTACAAGTTCAGATCGTAAATAAGGATCAATGAAATATTCTTATGTTCAAAGTGTATTTGATCAGTTAGAAATAATTCGATTTAGAATACACCTAAATGTAGATATTTCATTTACTTTTGAACCATAGTTGAGAGGATTAGGATTTCAGTTGGGTCGCTAAACGATTTACATAGAAATTGTACTCCTGTTGTGAATTTATCAGCTGAGTTTATTGGTTCGCGGTTTTTTTTATGTTTCTGAATCTTATATTTGAGCAATTATTTTTAATGATGATTAGAATTGTTTATTTACTACTATTATTTAGCGTCATTAAGTCAGATGTATTGAATTCCTAAACTTAAATTCCAACTAAATTCCATGCCGTCTTGTAAAACTAAGGTTCTCACACGTTAACTTCCAAGCTTCGTCACTGTAAAACTGCAAATTAACGTTCAACAAAACCAGTTTCCACAAACGCTTTTCCCTTTATTCCCACACACGAAACTAATATTTTCAAGACACAAACCGCGAACGTTTCCAGCATTGCTTGCTCGCAATTCTGGCCAGGTGGTACGTATTTGCAACAAAAATGAAACGCCGGGTGAAACAAAATATCTTGCTCGATGTTTCGCCCTTCGATGAATTTCATCTGCTCACCTGCGTAATATCGGAAGGGCGAGGTAGGGATGGGCTTTATAAATCGTTTATAGGTTAAAAAGTATTTGGAATATTGAAAAAATATTGTGACGATTAAATGAGAATAATATTTTTAAACTTGTTATTTGTAATGCTGTTATTATGTCGATATCGAAACTCTTTTTGTAAAACTTATTCGAAATATTTACTGTGTTAAAGTTTTTCTTTTGAATAAAATGTAGGAGATTATTTAAATTGTATTGACATAGAAATTTAATGTAAATGTTTTTATTTAGATCAGATTCTAAAAGACGTAAATAGCCGTAACCGTAAGAAGCCGAAAATAGGTACAACTGTTCACCAAACTGAAGAAAACATAATTATAATAACGTAAAATTTCCAGAAAGGTAGTTAGCTAAATCAACTAAAAATAACATTACCTTTTATAAATCAGAACCCCAACAGCAAAGCAGCATTAACTCCCAGTTTTCTCCATCAAAAATACTTCCCACGCAAGTACGCGTAAAATACGCGCGTACGTGTCACCGTTACCTCCATCGATGTAAATTGGCCGGGGCCCGCGGGACTCGCGCGCATTCTATTACGTGACGAGTACGTCATGACGGGTAATACGCGATGTCGCGCGTGTGTAATGATGAGCCCTATTGAAATATGTTCGTGGAATAAATAATAAGGCTTGTTTTTGGGTGTTAAGACTTGAATTTGGAATGTTGGGATTGTTAGTAGCTTAAAACACCGGGACCGTCTATCTGGGAAGAATTATTATTATATCTTCGGCTGACAAGCAAAACTCACTATAAAAACTGTCACTACTCTTAGCAACCTCTTGTCAGTATGAAATCAGAACTGAGATAAGAGCTTTATTTCAAGTAGGTATTTGTTACTTAGTGAGTTTTGCATGTCAACTGACGATATGCGAAATGAAACTGGTTCTATATCTTCCACATGCATCCTGACGTTTGCCGTGTAATGACGGAAATAAGAATACATTTTCACCACCCCAAATCTTCCCGTGGGGGCCGTAAGAGTCGGCTAAGGGATTGAAGTGTCACTGACTATTTATTTATCGAAGATTGATGGGCAGCGGCATCATGACTCATAGTGAACACACTACTGCGATCTCTAACCTGCTGGCTCTATCTGGTAAGAATTATTATTATATTAACCTGGTCCTATATCTGGCATATGCATCCTGATATGTGGGCAAAAATAGCCTCGGAGTTGATCGCGCAAGCGAATCGAGTGGCTGGCAGACCCAGGAGTAGCAGTAGTGAAATCACAACATAGGCTTTATTATTAAAGCTAAAGTTACTATGATTACGAGTATACATAAAATAAATTACCTATAACCGTCTTAGCCATACTACGATTGTGTTGAATATCTACTAGGAATAAAGGAGTCATATCATTTTGAAGAGATCATCGAACTGAAAACTTTTTGTGACCTAGTTTTTTAGAGAACATAAATTATTAAGTACGTATATATGTAACGAATTCGCTTAATTGAACAGAGCTAAAGATTCTATCAATCAACGAAGCTGATTATTTTTACAATAAAATTGTAATGCACACAATCCAGCAGCAAGGATTCATTCTGTTCATATAATTATACCTACAACATCGCCTTATTGGGATGCAAATTGATTTACGTTAGGTAATAATGCCTGCTATAATTAGGCAATATTGAGGTAACTACTTGTATAATTTAGCTGCATAATAAACAATTTAGTAGATAATTATAAGGTGCTACAGAACTGCCGAAGTTTGCGTAGTTTTAACGGGGCAGGACATAGGGACAGACAGAGGGATTAGACTTCGTTTTACGAGTACCTAGACTATTTTTTTTGCCAGGTTTATTGTCCCACTGCTGGGCAAAAGCCTCCCCTCTTTTTCTCCATTCGGACCGGTCGTCACAATTCTGCTGTCAATTTGGATAGAATGCGTCCAGGTCGTCTCGCCATCTCCTACTCGGTCTGCCAATACCCCGGCCAGCACCATCGAAGGTTTCCCGTAGCTTCCAGTCTGAAACCATTTTGGCCCGCCTTGCTGGGTGCATGCGGCAAACATGCCCAGCCCAATCCCACTTAAGCTTAGCGGTCTTGACACCTACATCTACAATTCTAGTTCTGAAGCGCAGTTCCATGTTTCTGATTCGATAATTTCTACGAACACCAAGTATGGCTGCGGCGCTCTATTGCCCTCTGGCAAACCTCGAGTTTTGACTTAAAAGCTTCAGTCATCACGTTCAATGCGGTAGGGGGTCTTTCGACACCTTACAAAGTATGGTTAGTTACGAGTTAAGCTAATTGTCGCAGCGGAGCTTAATGACCAGGTTTATGTACGTAGGTTAGAACGGGCAAGATACACATGGCGATGAGTATACCATGTTTTATAAAAAGTTTACAGTATTATTACTTTTTATATCTCTCAAGCTATTTGAATTGGGTAGTCCATTTGTCCCGCCGCCATCTTGTCCGACGTGTTACACTCCGCGAAGCGTCGTAGGACTGTTCAATGAATATCACAGTTACATTATTTGCGCCGCGAATTGATAAAAGCTATGAACATGAATACGAATTACTGAATTATTTATGGTGTTATTGTTTTGGAACGCAATACGAGTATTTACGTTCTTTGGTTTCTTTACAGAAAGTTTTTTTAGGTTTAGAATTTGCCCGGATTCACATGCGTTTCCATTTATTTCATATTTGAATACTTTTACTTGTTTCCATGACATAATAATTTGTTCAAAAATAATATATTAGCCACTTAATAAATAATTTACCTAGAAATAGCACGAAAACACACGATTAATCTAAGAAATTATGTACCTACAAATTTAACCGACTAAAAATGTCTCAAAACAAGTCGCTCAATGACGAGAAATAGATTTAAACTGTTCCACGTCTTTGAACGAGATAAACCCTTCAACTCGATATAAAACAGTTTACTTCCCATCTTTATGGACGTCTTTCGGTTGCAAATTCCTTCTCTCAAGCAGTATCGGTCGACCAGTGTTGCCACACGACGAATCGCAAAAAAGGTACCACGACGCATTAAAACGTGAATTTTCTTACATACTGCAAGCTGCTTACTCGCTTTAGTAGATATCAGTAGGTGTATTGATCGAACATAACTCTATTTTAAAAAATGCTTACCTTGACACATCAAAACGAGTGAGAAATTAAATTCTTAACCTTTTACTACCTACTTTACCATTTCTTTAGTTTAAATTTAAACTTAAATATAAGGGATCAGAGAAGGATACCATACAGAGCTTATGCATATTGTTACAATATCACGTTAATTAACCATTATGACTACTCATTTAGCAAAGGAATTTCTCTCACTACATTGAACATAATGCAGTAAAGATCCGCGCTAGCTAAAAGCAGAAGGAGGATTCTATCCAAAAATTAACATGTCACATACCAAAGAAAAAGACAGAGTTCATCACCTTCCGAGGTGGGATATAATTATTTTAAGCTAAAGTGGTCATTTACATTATTAGTATGACTTAAAACAGGATATTTACCATGTAAATTGAAATGGTGTGTGGGTAAACCATGCCGCCGTGTGGTGACGGCAGTAAGAATACATTTGCCACCACCCCAACTCTTCCCACGGGTGTTGTAAGAGTGAACTAAGGGATTAAAGTGTCACTGACTATTCTATGATTTGATTGATGACGGACAGCAGTGTCATCATAGTGGACACATTAGGTACTGCGATCGCCAATCCGCTTGCCCAGCGTGGCGATTATGGGCATTTACCTTCTAATGCGTCTAAACGCATAGTTAATAGGAGAGGCCTCAGTCCAGCAGTGGACTGAGAAAGGCTGATGATGTATCTATGATGTAAACCACCATTAAAACTCGCAGTTTTGTCAGTTACTCCGTGAAGATGGCGTTTGCAACAGTGACAAAATATCGGGGATCAATAATTTCAATTTACATGGAAAATATCCCGTTTTAGAAAAAGAATAGAAATAGAAATAAGTTTATTCGTAACATACACAAAAATTACAATACAGGGTGGCCCATTCAAATCGATCAGTATAGGAAAATAACTATAAGACTTACGAAGATCTGCTCTTAGGAACCATGCCATCAATTTTAATAATAAGGAAAACTGCCTTGATAAATATGAAAAAAAAAACTGTTTTTCTTAAGATTTACACAATAGTTCATAGCTTAGTAGCTCGCGGTGAGACCATTGCCTAAACACCTAGGAAAATAAATTTAAGTGCATGAAAACAATAAATTCCATTCAATTTAGACATCATGCTTCTTAGAGACATTTACTGCTTAAGACCAACACAAACAATATCTGAATAGAAAAAGTGTAAGTTTATTTTCTCAAAACAACCGGGTTCGATTCCCTAGCTGGGTACAGTGTTTTCAAATGTATGAATGCAGTTTTTCTTTTTATCAAAATCGGTGACGTGGTTCCTAAGAACAAATCTTCGTCTTATAGTTTGAGGCTTTCCCATACTGACTGATATGAATGGGTATTCGTTTCTGTATACAGGGTGGCTGGATACAGAAACGAAAAAAAAGTCAGACGTGGGCTCACTGCCGGGTTCCAGAACGGTTACTAAAAAATGCAATACGCGGTAAAACTGGCATCTGGCAACACTGCGGTCTTTTCACGCACGACTGAGGCCCAACAGGAGAAGAGGGGGGGATAAAGTTGGAAACTCAGGTGATTGTTGAGAATCTCCAGATTAGATTGGGCTCCGATTAGGGGTGAGATATGGACCCGCGGCGCCTGTTGTGAGTTTGTTTTCATAAACATTGCTGCTTGATCAATTTGTTGTGGGTATTTCGAACTTGAGGGATTTCAACCTAATTTTAGGGTCGAAATTGAAATCCGGAATTAAATAAACGACCATAGAGACTGCAACTACATACAAACGGGTGAATATCTGAGCGTTTCAACCGCCTAATTTTGGTGGCATCATTTTTGCCGAAGTTACTATTCGTTACAATGTGCTACTCTATCATTTGAAGCAGGTACGGTATCTTATATAAATGACGAAGTATAACATTGAAACGTTTAGAAACTTCAGCAAAAATGATGCCACCAAAATTAGGCGGTTCACTCAAACATGAAATCAAGTCTAACGCGAGCTCAAAAGTGCCCCCAAAAAGTTTACTGTAGTGCCGTTGTCTTTTCAAGACAATGCTCGTATGTCGACACAATCTTTGACAAAATCGAAAGGACTATTTAGCCAATCAAAACTTTTGTGAACCCATCACAACTATTTTCAAATAACTGTTGTGATAATTGATAATATAGTTAATATGCCCTATTGTTTAACAAGAATCGCCTTGCGAATTCGCTAAATAGGTATTAATGTGCAAGTATCAAAAAGTTGCGTGCAATTAAATCTTCCGTTGCTTTCTGTGTGATTATTCAGGGTCGTGTAGCAAGAGTGTATTTGGTACTACATAGGGACATACATACCTATGTCTCCATAGTGGAAGTTGCTCAGAGTGACCGTCCCTCGAACCCTGTTCACTCTTGCTCCACAACGCAGATGTCACCCTGTATAAGCAAATAATTGCAGTCAGCCATTGCCAATGCATTATAAACCTCGACACGTGCTTTATCCTCAGGAGAAACTGGATTAATTGCGTTTAAGTTACATGAATTATCGAGAGCAATTGCATTTGTGGTGGCGTTACTTAAAGTATAACACTTATGTTGAACCTCATGTCTTTGCAATACAATACAATACTCTTTATTGCACACCATAAAAACAGTAGAATAACAGATACACAGTGTTACACGTACAGGTATTACAATGGGCGGTCTTATCGCTAAAAAGCGATCTCTTCCAGACAACCTTAAGGTAGCGGAATAAAAACAGTTTAAACATAGTGTAGGTGGTGCTAAAACAAAGGACAAGTAACAAAACAAAATAATTAAAGTATACTACTAAACTTACTTACATAAGTTAATAAAATAAACATAAATATACATTTACATACATACATAATACAGTACCAATACACTCAAATAGAAGCAATGAAAATGTTAGCCACGGAAAAATAGAAGAAGTTATTATACGATAGACATTCATGGTATACTCAAAAAGTGGTTTACTGTTAGTAAAAATTACATGATGACAATACGGTCACGGTAAAAAATATATATACGAACAACGTGCCTATATATGTATACAAGACCTTAGTAAAAATTGTGATTGGGTTGTGTATACGTATTTTTTGGGCTTTTCGCGACTTATCTTCTGCTTTGACTGTTTTTTTTTTATACCACGTCGGTGGCAAACAAGCATACGGCCCGCCTGATGGAAAGCAGTCACCGTAGCCTATGGGCGCTTGCAACCCCAGGGGTGTCACTGTACAAGAAATTTCAAATTCTATTGCTGACGAGCATACCTGGGATAACTGGGGGCAAGTTATAGGGATTTGATATCGATTAAAAAGATGTCGATATAATTATAATAAAATATGTGCTTATTGAACATTATCGATTACAGTACAGAGGTTCGATGTCATATCTGATATCGGGCCTCTTGTATGCAGATGTCATTTTAATCAAAATTACAATTTAAATATTGATATTTTAATATTAATTGTATATTTTGAAAACTAATTTAAAATAAACGCGTAACTACCCGTTTAAACTTATTTTTTATTTTAATTGAAGAGTAAGTACCTAATATTTATTTATGTCGAATAACATTTTGATGTTGTCATTTACAATAACATCGATATATTTTTAGTCGATAAAATATTTTGCTACATCACTTTCGTATAAATGCCCCGAGTTATCCCAGGTATGCTGACGAGTGAGAGAGACTTATTGAAAAATCCGAAAACCTGATTCTTCGAGATCTGGACTTGTTTCGGCTCATTCAATTATTAATTAAATTATAATTTTGCATAAAACCAGCGTGACTCAGGCAACCGTAACCATGGCAGAAAAAAGTTGATTCAGCCGGCTAAATTATTAATAGCACTGAACAATTATTGTTATGCTACATTAGTCATTTGTCTGGATTAGAAGTGCATTCACTGTAAAATATAGATAGAAAGAATATGATTCTAAAATTGAATTTACGCTCAAGCAAAATTATGTCGAAATATTATTTAAGCAATTCGGTTCGCAAAATATCAACCGCGCCTAAAATTTTCACAAACATTAATTTAGCAACTTCAATTTCATGGCTGGTGAAATAAATTCGGGACGGATTTTGATATAGAAAACTTAAATCAGATAATAAGTTTTTAAATAAAGTTGTTGGAAAGTAAATAAGTACCTACTTACCCCCTTAGACTTATACCTGTAAGTGGAACTAGGTCGATTTGTGTAAGAATGTCTCATGATCAGTGATCGGTTTTTTGGACTCCCCCGGCGGGTCTCCTATAGTAACTTGAAAAATAAACTTTAATTATTTACACGTATTTCCATACAATTTGCCATGTCACTGTTCATAATGTAATATAACAGTATTCATTTTTTTTATAGCCACACCCGTAATTTTTTATACGCGAAATCCCGCGAGGGTGAATCCAAAAAAGCGATCACTGCTCATGATTACTTATTTATTTATTTGTTTTTTTTTTTTAGTAAACGATACCACATTGATACGGTGTGTGATGAAATCAAAAGTGATAAAACGTAGCTTGCCTCCATAGAACTTTACGCATGTACCTATTTTTTTGTATACCATTCAGTTTAAAACATATTTTTATCTTTTCAGCAATTATTTTGTTACAAATACTCGTATCTCATTACGAATATGATGTATAACATAACATACGACACTAATTTTGGCTGTCACGTCAAAAATCAACGCAACCGCAATTAACGCGCGTTTTCATTACGTTAACGAAGCGGACGGCGACAGCGTTCTCCGGTTACCGCCATTACGCGCTTTGACACCTGAGACCTGTGTGCTTACCATGAGCTGACGCCGAGTTATTAACGCGGACTTACTTTCTATCCATCCAATAGCCGTACCATGACTTTGCTAGTATCGTAACGTTGGGTTTAGCTCGGTAATGGCCTGGCCACGACATCGGTCTAAGGCGACCGGCTTAGCGGAAAACGTATGGTACTCCCTCTCGTACCAAAATCGGCATCCCGCTCCAACTCATGGATTCGCTCGCCGCTGGTCGCCTTAGACCAATGTCGTGGCCAGGACATAAGGCGACCAGCGGCGAGCGAATCCTTGAGTTGGGGATGCCGATATGGGTACTCCCTCTCGCACGTATGGTTTTCCGCAAAGCCGGTCGCCTTAGGGTCTCACCAAACTAGTCGACGCCGTTTCGGCTAATCGCGTACGGAAAAAGCTTTATGTCAACGCAATAAGAGCGAGGACATCGTAAATCGGCTCGGCCCGCGCGAAACGACGTCTTTCGACGGGGAAAACGGCGTTTTGCCGTAAAGCTGTTCGCATTCGTACGACCCCGTTTGCAGCCTAACGCACACGTTCGCATTCCTAAATCTCCTAATACCGCCGTACGGTGCCGGAAAGAGTTGAACGGCTCCGATCACGGCCGAGTACCTACGATAAGGACCGGTCAGAGCTGGCGGAAGCCGTTCAGCGTCTTCGACGGCCGAACATAGCTGACGACGGCCGAAAAGAGCCGATGACGGCCGAAGTAGCTACTGATGCGTTTGTATTTATTCATTTGAATTATTACCCACATTAAAATCTGCAATAGATCTGACAACACGAAGTAATACTGTCGTAATCATACACGTCTGTTCAATTTCAAACTAGTCTCCAAAAATGAGATTTACGATTGCCGATCACCCGCTGTCCTATCTATCTGTTCGTCGGACTCAGCGGCTGTACGCGTGCTGTCTCGATACCTCCTACGTATACTGGTGCAAGTGCAAAATCATCATTTTCCAGGAGAGCTGTTCAAAGGTGCAAAGTTCTGTAACTAGCTCATACAATGAAATAATTTGGTGATATTTTCAAGAATTTATAACAAATACATTTTAATACAATCTACATATTTACTTTTTTGAAATAATTAGTAGTTTTTGAAAAAATTGTAGTTACACCAGTATACGTGAAATTTACGAGTTCTTGTTTTTGATGAACTGAGACAACTACCGTATACGTAGTATACTATGATTCGATGAATACGGATATATTTTTAGTGCCTTTGATGTATATTTTGTATGATGCACCGTAAATATCTAAACAAACCGGAGTTGTTACTCTGATGTTTTTTATTGGTTAGTTTTCGCCTAATTTGTCACTTGTACCAGTATACGCCTAAATTGATTAATCATGTACCAGTATACGTTGAAGCTTTTTTTTGTATGTTATGGGCATTGCAGGAAGTCTAAAAGTATATAAATACAAAGAAAAATAAACGCTTAAAATAAAAAAAAAAAAAAACTGATTTACCATCATTTTTAAATAAGTATATTTTTTGTTATTCTTAGTGTCCTACCGGATTAATGGTTACTGGAAGAAAGTCTTGAAACAAACACATAGTTTTAATTTC
>JALPQI010008828.1:0-49468 GCA_025490895.1 Thaumatotibia leucotreta
GTAGATCAGATGATCTAGAAATAAGATATTTTTACTTTACACTGCTCACACTGCTGGGTTATGATTATCTAATCATTTGTGGACAGGCAGTTGTAACTGCTGAATATTAATTTTTGTTTCGTTTTTTAATTAATGAAATGACAAAGTATCAGACACTGAAATCTTGTTAAGTATACTATGAGTACTATGACTTACACACATCAGCGACGAGCTGCATAATATGAAGTTAAACAATGATGTCTGATTATAACCTATACCAATTTGTCTACGTGTTCCAGATGACGTGAAAGACGAGGAGATGGAGGAAGCAGTAGCAGAGCCTAAACCCGCAAAGGGCAAAAGAGGGCAGAAGAAGGACGCGCCAGCGGAGCCCGAGGAGGCCACGGAGGCCGGCGACACGGCCAACAAACGACGCCGCAAGCCGGCCGACGAAAAGGGTAACTAAATACTGTTATACCTACTGTTAATTATGCCCGAATTAATTATTTGTGTTTAATATTACCCTGGAAACATGTTTTATTAATAAATGGTTTTTCAAATATTATTATGCTGAATGCTTTTATTTATCTATCTTTCCCTTTTCTTTTTAAATAACTGAGCACACGCTATGCGAGAATGACAATAAGAAAAGCTTTTCTACATATTATCTATCCATAATTTCACAATAACAACACAATACTTACTAAGACCAGGGGCCAGTTTATCAAAAGCAAACTAGTAATACAAGCGGAAGTCTATCTAATGACTGGTGTTAATAACAGACTTCCGCTTGTATTCCAGTTAAAGTTAATAATTACTAACCAAAGGAGGGCTCTTGCTACTAAGATTGGAAATATAGAATGTTGGATGAATGGGGTATCTGGTTGGTAGATAATAAATGTAGATTATATATCAGGTGAATTTTTCGTCTCCTCAGTCAGAACCGAAAAGTTCTCTGATATGAGCTTTATATATCTAACTAAAGTAGTTAAATAGTGCCAGATGAGGTGCAGAGGACTGGCTTAACAGTGGAAGGAAAGTGTAGAGGCGTTGTTAGTTATTCAAGATAGTTTATACACTCACGAAACCATTGCGTGATTAACCGGGTTCACATAGCACGAACCATCTCGCGAGGCTAATCGGTCAGTGTGGACCCGGCTAATCAATGTCCCTTTGAAGCATGACGCGGCGCTAATAAAGCCGTAAGCAAGTTCATTAAAAAACAATCAAATTTACATCTTGGATTAAGATGATATAAAATAAGGTGAACATTTTTCTAATCCTTTATAAATTCCTGTATAATATTACCTTCAAACTGTAAACCCATACAGCTGGCTACATGTATGCCTCAATTCCAATTTTGAATAGCTCTCTGTCAGGGATCTAGCTTCTGGGTTCTGAAAAGTTATGTTTGGGTAACTTGGCAACATCAATTGGGATCCATTTTTAATACAGTCTAGCCATATATTAACCATGACTTAGGTTACAAATTAATTTTTCAGCATCGTCTGAAGACAAAAAAAGTAAAGGCCCGTTAAAAAACAAATCCTCAACAAATTACGATGATATCGATTTCTCAAATTCATCTAAGACTGTTCAAGGTAAAGAATGGAATCTTAAAATATCCAGCTGGAATGTCGATGGAATACGAGCTTGGATGAATAAAGGAGGACTGGACTACATAAAGTATGAGAAACCAGATATTTTGTGTCTGCAAGAGACAAAGTGCGCCAAAGATAAGTTGCCAGATGAGATAGCCAACTTGCCGGGATACCACGCTTATTGGCTAGGGAGTGATACGGAGGGCTACGCTGGGGTGGGCATCTATACGACAAAGTTAGCGATAAGCGTACAGTACGGCCTGGGAAACGAGGAATTGGACGCTGAAGGCCGCATGATCACGGCCGAGTACGAACAGTTCTACCTCATCTGCACGTACGTGCCCAATGCGGGCCGGAAACTAGTCACTTTACCTAAAAGACTGCAGTGGAACGAGGAGTTCCGCAAGTACGTTAAGGCGCTCGACGCGAAGAAACCTGTGATAATTTGCGGCGACATGAACGTTGCACACAATGAAATTGGTAAGTTTTCAACCAAATAAAAACATTATCTTATCATAATAGCTCGACAGCTGGCAGTTAGAATTTATACAATTCATCACTATTATTATGAAACGCGCTAACGTCTCATGATTGAGGTGTTTATCATTTGTAAAATTAAATAAATATCAAATAGTTTAGGGTTGCTGATCCCATAGGGAAGTGGTTCAGAATACTACATCTCCAAGCTCCAACACAGGCAAAAAAAATATAAAAACAGTTGAAAATTGAATAGAATTTTATAACCTGTTCGTCTCTTAAATCCAATATTTTATAAGCTTAATAGTAGGTAAATTTTCTCCAATCATATTGTTCGTCTGCACCAAGATTCATGGCTGGGCAGAAGATTTCATAACTGGCGCTTTCAGATCTCGCTAATCCCAAGACAAATAAGAAGAACGCCGGCTTCACGGCGGAGGAGCGAGCCGGCATGACCGAGCTGCTCGGCGACGGGTTCGTCGACTCCTACCGGCACCTGCGGCCTGACGACACCGGGGCGTACACCTTCTGGACGTACATGATGAACGCTAGAGCCAAGAATGTGGGGTGGTAAGTGATGCTCGACTTTAATGACTACTTCGTCGACCTGCTGGCATCTGTTATCGGACTTTACCAGGGCGATCAATTCTAGAATGACATGATAAGCGTTAGGGCGAAGAATTGAAGGTGTTGAGTGATGTTCAACTTTAATTACTGTTTGGTCGACCTCTGCTGGCATCAGCGATAGGAACGTCACTGTGGCGTACACTTCTCGAATTACATGATAAACACTAGGGCCAAAAACGTGGGATGTTAAAATCGGTAAAACAAATAATTGTAATAAAACAAATGAATATGTCATCTACTACTACCGCCACTTGCGGTTGGAAGGGGCGTACACTTCTGGACGTACTTGATGAACGCTAGAGCCAAGAATGTGGGGTGGACCTCTGCTGGCATCAGCGATCTGAACGGCATTGGAGCGTACACTTCTAGAATCACCGCTTTTTGAAAATCAAAATGGCACTAAACAAATTCTGAGGCATTTTAAAAGTGATGATTTTGTATAATGCCCCTATCGTTTTCAAGGAGCGATCATGATGAGCGCAAGGGCCAAGTTAGGGCGTGGGCTAAAATTAGGCATACTTGAATGTAATAAAACGAATGAACACGTGCACCCCTGCCGACACCGGGGCGGGGGGTGTTCTGAACTTACATGATGAACGCTAGAGCCAAGAATGTGGGGTGGAAAGTGATGCTCAACTTTAATGACTGCTTCGTCGACCTACTGGCATCAGCTATCGGACTTCACCAGGGCGTTCATTTCTAGAATTACACGATGAAGGCTAGGGCGAAGAATGTGAGGTGGACCAGCTGAAGGGCGTTCACTTCTGGGACTAGTGGTACTTGAAAATGAAAGTGGCACTAAACAAAATTCTGAAGCATTTAAATAGTCGTTTTTTTGCATAATGCCACGCAACTATAATTTTCAAGGAGCGATGAGGTCTAGGGCCAACTTGGGGCTAAGGCATACATAAATATAAGGGCCTTATCACACTTGCGATTTACAAGCGATTTCAAAGCGAAGCGTACGCGCGGCGTTTTTGTCGTGTGAGCATTCGCCGCGAGTGCGTCGCGATTTTGCCGCGATCACGTAACGAATACGCTGCGCAGCCGTCAGTAAATCTGAGTCTTGGACAGTCACTTACATAATGGATTCCAACTCTTGACGCGGCGAATTCGCCGCGCGTACACTTCGCATTCAAATCGCTTGGAAATCGCAAGTGTGATAAGGTCCTAATAAAACTGTAGGTGATATTTAATGAATATGTACATCGTCTACACATGCCGCCGCCTGAGGGCGTGTTATTTCAATAGTATGTAGTACAGCACTTTTGACTACCCAGTGCGTACATACCCAGTTTATTTACCCAGCCAACCAAATATGATAGGTATAGAATTTTTGTTCTTGAGCACTACATATGACAATACATAATTTTGTTACAGGCGCCTGGACTACTTCTTGCTTTCGGAAAGACTACTGCCGTCTCTATGCGACAACGTCATACGCAGCGAGGTGTACGGCAGCGACCACTGCCCCATCACTCTGTTCCTACACATGACCAGTGCTGTCAAACCTAAGGAATAATTCCACTATAAATTTAAGTGAAACATGTATCTCATTTTTTGACATTTATGATTTTGATATTTTTTTGGTTTTTTGTTATGTACCTAAAGGATGTTTGGACGAAATAAAATGTTTCAATAATATCACACTGTGTTTAATCCTAAAAACAATTAACATTAAAACTTAAAAAAATATATTAATATTTTACCTGATTTGATTGAGTGGTTATAAACATTAATTTTTACCAATGCTGAGAATCGACATATCAGATCCTTTGCGGCGACATTTCAGGTGAGCCTGTAATTAAATAATATTATATTATATTAAAATAAAAATCTTTAACCTTCACCCAGTTACAGGCCTACTACCGCGAAAATCGAAATTCGTAAATTTCGAGGTTTTTTCTCTGTTACTCAAACGAAGGTGTCATCGGAGTGAAAGAGACAAATCTTCGAAATTTACGAATTTCGTTTTTCGCGGTAGGGCCGCAGGACACAAAGTTACAATAAACTATACTTTTCGTCAGTAGAAAACAAAAAATGTAATTAGACCTAAAAACTTTTAGGCCACAATATTGGTTTTATCACCAACTTAAAACCATAAAGCTTTAGTTTACATACATTTTTAGTCAAAATTATTGATATTTATTAGAATTATTAGCATAAACGTAAAAAAATCTGAGTACGTGTACAAACAGCAACACAGCTGGGTATACACTTCAGAAATTGGAAATATTGCATGAAAGAGAATCACACTTACAGTCACATGTCAGTTACATAGGAATGTTGAGCCACTTGGCAAAGGATGCAATTTGGTCGTGTAATATTATGGGTTCGGTATTTTTCGTTAGTAGGCACGATCGCGACATTTCCGATGATCCCCGATGATATGTCATCGAATCTTTGTTGCGTCAAAATTTCAGTATTTGAAAACTAGTTGACATAATAAAAATTCCTTCGTCTACGAAAATTAAGAATTAGCTATCGGCCATGATTAGACGCTAGATGTCGTTGTTCCTTGTGGAAACTGGATAACGACAGTTCTTCATAGATTTGTCTAAAACCGTTTAGTAATTTAATTATGGTTTCTTCATGATTTTATCTGACATTAATAGGCGAGATATTTTTCCAAGTCAAGATATTTTTACAAATAGCCATGTTATCGGGCAATGTTATAGTTGAATTATCGAGAAGATGGAATTGCATATGTAGTGGTATCGAGTATTTACAATGTATTGTGTGTGTTTTATCGACTCATGTATTGGCATTATTCGACTAATAGTAAACCTAATCGTAACGACACAAGGTTCACTTTAAAAGTGTTGCTTTAGTAACACCACTACAAATGCAATTCCATCTTCTCGATAATTCAACTATAAATATTTTTATTCATTGACAGAGACAAATGCTATTGCTGTCTTTATTATAATTCATCACACCTCTTAGTTGACGTTAGTTGAATACTTATGTAACCTTTGTGGAAATATGGTAGATAGACGTTTGACAGTCTACCTATAATCCTTTAATCTGTCAGTAGCCATACAAATGTTTAATAGAGACTTGATAGTTTCTGGCTGAAATTGTAACTTTGAAAAAATGTCTGACAGCGACAGCCGTTGAAAGGAAAATGATCGAAAATTTCTATATAGCAGCTTAGCAGTCAAATTACCGGCTCTGAAGTTAGATTGAAGTCTCCAGAACTAAAGCGGATGTTATATATAACGTAACTATAGTAACGTCAGCTTCCGGAAAAATCGTGATCAATCATTGGTTAAACGTTTTTGTTATTACGTAACCATGGTAATGTCACCTTCTGAAGAAACCGCGAGCGATCATTGGTTAACCGTAGCAATGCCTGCCCCATTGGTCAGCAGAGTTCGGCCGAAGTCGTGAGGCTGTGGTCTCCTATTTCACGCCGTACGCGGCGTCTCGTCACGTCGTACGCTGCGTCTGAATGCTCACTATAGATATGTACTGTTGTGGTCTCTTTCACATGTGGACGTTGGCGTCTTGACGTCGCACGCGGCTATCAAAAGCTGTGCGCCGCGTTTCTAGTCTTTTCGAACCATTGCAGCGTGAACGTCGTCTCTCGCGTCAAACAAAATGTCGAAGTTTAATAAATAAAAAGACGAGTTATTAATAGAATTTATTTAATCTTTCAATGCACTGTATGATAAAAATGAAAAGAATCATAAAAACAATATTTATATGCATAAATGTTGGGAAAAAGATAGTGATGCAGTCGGATCTGCTGTTAAGTTACGCTCTTCTCTGCGGCGAACGTATTGACCGTTGACGCCGTGCGTTGGATTCAGACGTCGATAGGAGTGGAATTGAACGTTGACGCTAACGTCAGACGCCGCGTACAGCATAAAATAGGAGACCACGGCCTGACACTAGTCTCATAAGATTTCGGAACCCGATTTGTATTATTCGACCAAGTTGCGAACAGTGCGAACGATCAACATTCCCGTGTTTTATTTAATTTGAAGTTGACATAATATAACTATATTTATCTCTTTCATTTTCTCTCTGCTCTGTCTTTAATGGTCCGTTAGGAGTGTTGCTGTTTACATTCAAATAACTTTTACTTAAAATAAAGGCAACAAAATTTTCCTTATAAATATGGAATAATAAATGTGTAATTAGAATTATGGAAAGTGAGCCATGCGTTTACATTTTTTTTGTTTTCTACTGACGAATTGTATACAAGATTTAACTCTTCCTGGCCTATGCCAGGTACTATTACCTAAACGGTTTTTCAAGCTTATTGTCTCAGTTAAACACATAAATCATCAGAACGTAATTTGGAATATTTTTGTGAGGAAGTCTGCTAGTTTCTTGGGGCCATAGAAATAGTTATTTATTATGCAAAGGGGCAAAGTTGTTGTTTAACTGTCGTGTCAATATTGAGACCAGAGCTAGCGAATGATTCCAAAATTGAGCCACGAGCGTAGCGAGTGGTTCAAAAACTGGAATCTTGAGCATTGCGAAGGTCTCAAGGCACGAGAGTTGAACTAACTTTGCCGCCAAGTATAATACAACTTTTTTCCCCTACCTATCGCGAGAAAATAATATGATTACAAATCTCATCCAAATGTAAATTAACTTAGAAAAATCATTTAAAACTTAATGTATCGTAGTATGGTACTATGGTATACGTATGGTACTTAAATATAGCCAATTGGCTAAATTAATGGCTTACAAAATCACCAATGAGCATTCACCAATTTATCATGTGAGCTCCGATTGTGCATGTTACTACGCTACGGTCATACAGATCCACTTATACTACGCAGTGCCATAGGAATTAAGTAGAGATTACTTTGCCTCACAAGTGAATAATAAGCGTTTTTACCCGCTCGTATTAAAGGATAAAAGAGCACTATACGAGCTAGTGAGGGGAAAGAATGTTTATAGTATTTTTACATTGCTGTACGCCAAATCATGAAGTGAAATCTGTAACGCTTAATTAACTAGATGTGCAATAGAATACTGCTAACAAAAACCTCTTGTATCACTTATATAGGGCTCGTGCATAAATCACGCGAGTGCTATAGGGTGGGAACTAAGAAATATATATATTGTGCATTTCGGCGAACGAACGTTAAAAGTTGAATGAGAAAAATACACGTGAGACTGTGGGGGGTGTAGCTAAGAAACTCACCAAACATGGGGTCAAAAAGTAGCCGAAAAAACCTCTCATGATTTATGCATGACCCCATAATGATTGCAAATCCATAGTAACCATAGAGGGAGGGTTAACAATCTACTTAGATATGGAACCATTTGGTTTGTGACATTGCAACTTACCTGGATTATTGTCCCAAACTCTGCCCTGTTCAGCAAAGAGTATACAGAGCAGAGACTGTTCAATGCACTAGCTTCCAGCTCCTTCAACCCTGAACAGAACATGTCTATACCGATTTCCAGGCCCGTACCAAAATCGCATTCATCTACTGCTATGTTAGCATATGTTATGACTGGCTGCAAGTCTGATAACACCTTATCCTTCTCCTCTTGTGATTTAGCTTCTGCGATCTTTGCAAAAAGTTTCTTGATATTTGCTGCAAGAAATTTTCAACACATCTAGCATACTTTAGTATCAACAGGTGGCTAGCACTTATTCCTTGCCTGAGTATGGTCAAATGCACCTAGCCTTATAACTAGGCTTGGGACTTTTCGATGCTCACTATGGTTCTAGCATCCATGGAGTCGCCATTATGTAAAAAAAAATTTCGAAGTTATAATAACTATTTAAAAATACAAATCAATAGTTTTTAAGGGGTTCTCAAATTTTTTGTCAGACTATAAGGACCATTACTTTTGTATGGCATCCAAAAAAACTATAAACTGGCATCTTACCATCTGATTCCACCAAACGTCTGTAGCCTAGTTGTGTCTTCTTATCATAAGGTACCATGATGCCCGCACCATGCAGAGTCTTTGCTATGCTCAAGTTTGTTCTTCTTTTGGCATTGTACTCTTCAATGGAATAGTTATGCTTTTCTGCCCAGGCTTTAACCTTTTCCATGGTCTTCTTGTATGTCATGGCAGTAAAGGGAGACTTCTTTTGTTGGTCAAGGTAAAGGCTGCAATATTCTATATTATTAAATCAGCAATACCTACATACATTTGGAATTCATGAGATTATTACATGACAAAAGGAATACATCATATTCTGAGTCAGCAACATGTGGGCCATACATGACTTGTCAAGGCTTTACAGTTATGTTTATGAGCACCTGGCATTTTATCCAGGTTTATTATGGCACCTGAATTATATCTACTTGCCTTTAAATCTGGCAACTAAGGGCATAATGCTATCCCTCTTACTTGGTGCACAACATTCAATTGCCAGATAATTTTTGCAGCAAGTATAATAGCTAGCTATTATGAAATCAAGGTGGAACAGTAAGTGATATGTGTTCACCTTCATTACCAGGGAAATTCAATGTCTATTATGGTTACAACATTCAATACTAATACTTACTACACTGCCCCAAAGATGTTGCTGGCATAAGGTGTTATATGGCAGCCCTTAGATGAATCATTGTGAGCAAGAAACACCGGTTTAGCTGAAGGATCATCTCTGAAGTATCCTATGTGAAACTCACTCTTGTCTTTAGCTTTTAGTACAGCCTGTAAAATAATAATAGATTTTAAAACCCTTCAGAGAGGCTAAATAATTGACATTTCAAAACATCTAATAACATAAAAATTAAATCATTAAAATCTGAAATTAATTTATTTTTCTCACAATTTTAAAAATAATAATGTGTTTGGGATCCTCATGATCAAGAACATCTTTCAATATTAGTTCTCTATTGTATGCGACCATACAATGGAATTTATTTATATTATAACTTATCCAGCAAATCAAATAGTACACAAATATACATCCATACATAAATATTAACAGTCACAATCCTCCTATTTTGCATTGTCATGTTTTATTACCTACCAAATAATTAATATTACTATGACACTATTTAACATTGTTGTTGATATACCTTTTCAAACAGATGGGATTGTCATAATAATTACCTGAAATTCTGGTGGATCATAGAAGAATCTCCAATGTATCAAATATAACTCTTTGTTTTCCAAAACTGGTAATGTTCCTAATAATAATTCAAATGGTCCAATTAGTTGTAAGTTAACACTTGATAATGTTTTCTCCACATCCTTCTCTTCTTGTAAACACTCGAAAAATTTGAAAAAGTCGTCTGGCATCTCTACTAAGAAAAGCTCTTTGTATATCTTTAGTTCAGATGTGTTTTCATGATAAGTTACATCTTTTGGAAGTTGGTTGATAATATTTGTGAGATCTTCATCGACACGGGTTTGTTTACATTCATTTTCTAATGTAGGTGGTATTTCCGACGTGTCAAGGTCGTTCATATTAGATGTATTACTTGCACAGTCCTCGGATACTTTATCTCGTTTGTCGTGTCCCTCAGCAGTTCTTCGAGTGTTTTCCAAAGAATCGACTTCCTTGTTTTCCTTGGAATAAGGAGAGAAACGCTTGTTACCACCTCTATGACTAAGAGCATCTACTTTGTGCTTTGGATTTGTAGGCGGATGTTTGTATTTGTTATGATGGTCCGGATTTTTTTGATAACATTTTTCTCCGTATTTGCAAATATGCCGAGGATCTTGAACATAGGCTTGCCACTCGTCAGACATGTTTCCGTTCGTATTGCTTGAAATAATTGCAAATTGTATGAGAATTGTACAAACTACAAATGTACACAAAAAACTGTCAAAGTTCCCGCTGAGGGCGCTGAGCGCGGTGTACATCAATGACAGTGACAGATGGTGCTGTAAAAAAATCATTAACGATTATATTTTGACCTCAAACGGTTCGACATCAATGTTGCCATTACAAATGTTACGCACCATAGACTAGACTTAAACTTTCTGCGAAAAACATTTTTCCGTACATCCGTACGTCACTTTTACTATTGACAGACATTTGGTTCATGAATTTTCAGTGCTCAGATTTTTGTCAGTGTCACTTAAGGCTCGCAAATTCTTGTCGAGATCTGGCGAGTTAGCCTTGAAAAAATCAGCTTTTAGTGTCTTAATATTATAATGAGGCGTTGGTGCATGACTTTGGATTCGAAATAAAACTTATTTTGGTTTCGCAATGATTAAATTGCGTAAATATTTCCACTCATGAAAACCTGTCAAGTATTTTCGTTTTTACGATTAATTTAATAGCAATTGTACAAAGTAAAAGTGCATAATGTAGTTAAATCCTGGAAAGTTTAACTGGATGGGTGGTTGACTTTTATTACATTTGACCAAGGACATGTACATAATAAATCATCGTCACTCACGCCATTCGTCAATATCTGCGAGCTCCAGAACATGCTCTCCTGCTGGTAAATATTTTAGTTTGCTTTTGACTGAATGCTTCCGCCTAAAAAGTTGCCTACACATTGTTTGTTTGTTACCACACGCTTGCCGTTGCATGCTTTCAAGTATTAATACACTTGTTGTACGCATCCTGCGCCCTAGATACCTACGCTTATTATATCTTCAATATTTTTTATGGCAAAAATATTATGTTCCTGATAATGCAAAAAAGGTACAAGTATATTTTTTAATCATGCCATTTTTGTATCTTTGAATTAGATGAGTAGTTCAATGTTATCCTCCTGTCATGCTTTCTAGTACCTAACTGTATTTTTTATTTTGTTGATATTTAAGATAAGCTCCCCAGAGTAGAACACGATGGATCTCACAATGTACGTAATGTAATAAAAGTACTTCTTTATCTTAGACTAAATGTGTTTATTAGCTTAATTTTTGGTTCATGTACAATATTACTTCGTAATACTTCGTATCATACATAGTGTAGATTTATGTGGTCCTTTACTTTCGATCAAACCTTCTTAACAAAAAATAATATTATGAACACTAAAAAATAACGTATTAGACGAAAAGGTCTATAGGTACTCTAAACTTTATTAATATGGTACAGTTTCTTTTATAATATGTTTAGGTATATAGTTTTTGTACGCTGTAATGTTTTTTTTATTTTACTTACATTGTTTTATAAAATCTAGCTTAAGAAAACATGCTATGTATAATAT
Source organism: Thaumatotibia leucotreta (assembly GCA_025490895.1). Taxonomy (NCBI): domain Eukaryota; kingdom Metazoa; phylum Arthropoda; class Insecta; order Lepidoptera; family Tortricidae; genus Thaumatotibia; species Thaumatotibia leucotreta. The sequence goes on from JALPQI010008828.1 coordinate 11,789, forward strand.
TACTGGATTTTATTTAGATAGATATAATGTTTTTTTAACTTTCGATAATCATGGTAGGTATAGTTTGACATGCTGCTCAGTAAGAATAGTACATTTCGGTGCAAATGCAATCACCCGAGTTAGAAAGAAGTTTTTCCACGTGTATCGAACGACTTTTTTCATAAAAAGTGCCTTAAAAAGAGAAATTTACGCACACGAAGCGTGCGCAAAGCTTACTTTTCCGCACTAGTTAGGAAAATATTCTTTCCGTGTACTTACCTACCCTTAATTTAGTAAAATTAGGGAATGGTACGTTCGACTAGAAGTTATTAATGTAGCATAATCCCCAGTTCATAAAATTTTGAAGTTTTTTCTCATATAAGTACTGGCAGGTAGAGCGCGATCCTCGTGCTAGCTTTCTTTGTTTCGCTGAGCTTTACGCGCCAGCGAGGTTCAGTAATACTCATAACGCGTAACGCACTATGTTTACACCAACATATATACCTGACGTGCTCAGATTTGTGCATGGCATTGTAAGTCTAATTGCGAACTGTAGCGTACCATAATACACCGAGTACAAATTTTAATACGTGGCACAATAGGTATTCTAGGTAGGTATTGCTAAATAATAGAACACTAATCACACACGGTTTACGGTTGAATATCGATAACACTTATCTCAAAGCAATCGCGAATACCTACTATTCTACTAGTAGAGATATGTCTTTGCTGATCACTACTGCTTCTACTCGACTTTACGACTCCAAGCCTAATAGATTAGGTACAGTAGCGACAACTATTCTATCATATTATATTTCTTGAGGTACATGTATAATTTTAATTAGCTCAAAAAATAATGGCAATTTTGATGGGATTTATAATATACTATAGACCTCGCAAATGATGACGTTTATAATATATATGATTTACCTATACCTACTCTAATTCCTTACTATCAGAATTAATGCCTGCACATACAAATAAAAATATGAAGGATTTTTTCGACTACTGCACCTTATCAGGGTGCTTAGACAAGTTGCCAATCGCTAACGCTTAATCGTCAATCGTAAACGAAAGGCAGCTAACTGTCTTTGTCGCACTAATATACGCAAGCGATTGGCAACTTGGCTAAGCATCCTGATAGGTTTTGTTTATAGGTAGATGGAGTTACGGAATTTTGTATGACGGAATTTGTGGAGTAACAGTCAAGAGAATAATGATAATGTGATTAATTTTGAAGGAATAAGTCATAAGTATATAACCAGAATTGGGTGTAGGTAATAGATATTGATTTCTCCAAGTTGTTACTAAACTCGATAAATCGTTTCATTTTCTATCATTGAATCCAAATTGGATGTGTACTATTACCTATAGCAAATCAGTTCTTCTCCTTTTTACTATTCCATAAATCTCTATTTTACGAAATAAGAAAACGTACATAAACAGTCTTAGGTACAGTCGGGTTCAAAATTGCATGGACAGTTTATGAATGAATTCATTCATAAATTGTCCATGCTTTTCTGAACGCCACTGTACAATAACCCGAATACCTAGGTAATCGCACAAAAGCAACTTCTTATTCAGTGCATTTGTAATAACAGCCGTAGTCAACGGCTTGGCACACGACTTAACCCTTCTACATTTTTCCCCAGAGTACATTTGAAGACGTCACGAAAGGTTGTGTCGCTAATTCAAAATACATTCTTTAAGATTTACAATTCAGTTTATTTCGTATTAAAAGTGTAATATTGTATTTGGCAAATAAGATAATAAAAAAATGTAGGTACCTACTTAAATAAGTAAATAATATCTTATACATCTTTTAGATGATTTTTAGACCACCTTAGATTTATTCAAAATAATAATGATGATGAAAAATTGTTAGTGTGATCTAAAACGAATTATTTATTTACCATATAAATTTGATGAACCGGGTTTCCGATATTTCCGACTGTTGCAAATGCCAGCTTTAAGCCGGAGCCCCACTGCTGCGCACGCTACGCACGGACACGCTATACACGTCGCCCACGTGGGATCATTGGTCTGGCTGCGTGTGTCAACATTTTCACAGCAACCAGTGCACACACACGTAAAACGTGTGGGCCACGTGGGCACATTGGTCAGCTGCGTGTGTCCACATTCCCCACTGCGGGCCACGGACATGCAAGCGCGCGCGGGGTACTCGAGGCCACCTTTCCACTGCAACTCACGGGCACGCTCTCTCACTATTCAGAAACGTTCTGTAGAAGCAACACTTGCTATTTTCGCTCCGCTAAAATGGAATTAGCATTATCATTACTAGATAGTTCTTCCGAAGACGACTACGAGAGTGAATGTGATGATTTACTGTTAAGTGCATTGACTGGAAAACGAAAACATCGTTTTTGGATTGACAATCATATCAGATTCAGAAAAGCCCATGGAGAATTTCATACAACATTAAGTGAAGAAAAATTTGAAAAATACTACCGATTGACGAGACTACATTTTGACATCATACACGAAATGATTAAGGGTAGAATACAAAAACAGGATACTACGTACTCCCTGTAGATACGGCATTCGTCCGTAGCGTGTACAGCGTGGGTCGCAGTGGGGCTTTGCCTGCCACGCGCGCATCCGTGTGCATGGCAGGCACTTCGGAACAGACCACGCGTGTTCAGTGACGTCATTTCGTGCGCAGCGAGCTCGTGCACTACTGTGGAAGTATTTAGCTACATTTTCATACAAAGCGTTTATGTACCCACGTGTGTAGCTCAACCGTGCGCAGCAGTGGGGCTCCGGCTTTATTATTCTAGACGGAGTAACTGACATTTGCCCATGTTTTATAATTATAATCTTATACCTATCATGAAAAGTTTAATGTGTAAAATCTGACAAAATCCATGATATATTTCTATTATACACGGATCTCTGATTCGATAACTATGTTCTCTCCGTACGTAAATCTCAACCTTTAGCTTTAGTAATCAAAGTAAGGCACTGGTCTCACCGAAAAAAAAGAAAGAAAGAAAAACGTTTATTCGAGACAAGAACACAGTACAAACAAAACAGATCAGTAAACACGAAATTTTGTCACGAAATGGCCAAAACTCAGCACCGCGAGCTACTAAGCTATGAACTATCGGCTATAAACACGAACAAAAGATACGCACTCCCGTGTAAATAAAAGTGACACGGTGATACTCGCCTATTAATCCCGGCGGTAATAGCTATCAGCTATCACCGCCGGGCGAGTATCGCCGTGACCAGTGCCTAATGTGTAGGTATACACCTAATTAAATACTTCCTCAGTACTCGTAAGTATAATTCACCTACGCTGCACACTGTAGGTAAGTACTACTAGGTACTTACATGCACCGAAATTAGTAGCTACTACCATATTATGCCTTCATTAAAGATCGAGAACTTCACCTGCGAAGTTATATTTAGTCTAATTGTGTGTTATGCGATAATATATCAATCAGCACGCATACCACTCTATAATTACAAGTAACAAAAGAGTATAACATACAAAACTCGCAGTGATGCAATGCCAGACTACTAAACCTCATAGGAGTGTATGCCTTTGACTACAAAAAAAAATGTATTCACGATACACAAAAGAAGCAGCTAGTATAGCTATTTTAAGAACCACTTGTCCCACATAAAAATAGTTTATGCTTTTGTAAACATTTAATACATTAGTAGTAAATTTAAAGCCTGCTGTAGCCAAATAATAAAGAAGCTTAGGAAATAATATATATAGAGTTAATCATCATTACTAGTGACCGAAGTACCGAACTGAAAGCAATTTATGTTAACATCATTAAGGACAAGACCAAAATTAGGGACCATTAAGCAATGTTTTGTAGACGTTTATTGAATGGAATGGTTACAATAATGGAACTGAAAATGGTATCTGTCTTCTGGTGCATGTAGGTAGACTAGGTAGTATCAGTCAAAAGTTTAAGTTCATATCACACCACGATTTTGATACAACATGGTCTTTGTGGGTTATAATGTTTCCAGCATTTCGGTCAATATTTATGTTTTACTAATGTGTCGCTCTGTCGCTGGTTCTTGAGCTTATTTATTTTTAGTTATTATTACTTTCGAACAGCTCAGACAACTGATAGGCAGTTGTGGCAGCTTTAGGCAGTCATAGCCACGCGGTGTTCATAGTAATGACCATCATAAAAGTATAAATTCAATTACTTATGAAATATTATCGGATCCGTTGTATAAAATTGTTCAGAATTTGTGAAAGACTAATCTTAAATATATTATGTAGTTTTAAAATTATCACGATATCATTAGATAAAAAAATGTCACGCAGTTCCAGTATCAGAAACACAAGCTTTATTAAGCTTGCATATGCTTTATTTTATAACTTATACGACAATATTTATTAATTTATTTATGTAGCGTAAGCTATTACGTATTTTTGGAGAGGCTTGTTGGGATCTCTGTTAGGTGTGTAGGTTTAATTTAAAACTAATTTAGCTTTCGCTTTGTTTAATGACTACCAAGACTATGGTGGCACGGTTTTTCGTTTTTCATAGTATCTGATGTCAATTGAGTTAAGCAGCAAAATGTATCGATTGATTTATCTTTACAACTGGCAAATTGGCAATCCACGTAGAAATGAAATATGTTCGAGACCAGGGTAAGGTATAATGTCTGACTATGCCACAGACTGGTACGATACGTGGCCGCGTCCCAGATACGTCGAGCTGCGCTCTAACTGCTAAACGGAAATGGCCTAGCGACAACATTGTTGTTCGATCTCTCGCTAAGGTGTAAATACTAGAAACTGGCTTTTATTGAACTTGAGCTCATAATATTGAATTGCTATGTTACGTCACAACCAACAAAAGTATCAAGCAGCTTAAAAGCTTTGGGAAATTTTCGTTATCACAAAAGCATTGATAATGGGGAACATTGATACGGGGGTGCTTACCGAAACGAATACAAACTTTACGCATCATTTCAGTTTACAAACGTTCAGGGTCGCGTTTTATAAAGTTACAATTTACAATTTCGCTGTTTGCCTCTCTAACGCACGCACATATTGGCTAGAAAGAGAGGCAAACAGCGAAATTGTAAATTGTAACTTTATAAAACGCGACCCAGAACGTATTTATGAAATCGTTTAAAATAAACAGTGATCGGTTTTTTGGATTCTCCCGGCGGGTCTCCTATAGTATCTTGAAAAATAAACTTGCCATATTTCTGTTTCATAAAGTATGCTCTTGTGTGTATAATACAAGTGTTAAATAAAAATTTAGAGTCACACCTGTAAATTCATATAATATTCATAACCAATACAAATAAAAAATAAAAAAACCATTCATTAACATCTCAAATAACAACCTAAATAAAACAAACTGCTACCCGAAATGGGCTAGGTTAGGTTAGAACTGCGACCCCCACGGAAATTAAACTGCTACCACAATAGTAGGTTAGGTTAGAACTGCGACCCCTGCAGTAATAAATTGCTACCGGAAAATATGTTGGGTACTTGGGTTAGAGCTGTGACTGTGACCCACATATTTTTAAGAAAAGTAAGTTAGGATGTATATAAAAGTTGGGTCTATATAGGTTTGAATTACGAGTTACGACCCCAAAATATTATATAGCATTAGTGTGTATACGTTTCATTACTTACCCGTGCCGTCGTACATAATAGAATATAGTTACATTGTTGGAATACGGTTTTTAGTTCCATTCGAAATTCTATCAAATTGAGATTGACAATGTAGCTTATTGAAAATATATTATTACGCATGTACCTATACAAAATACAGAAACTTCTCTCATGGCTATGAATCCCTATCCCTACCAAAACAAACACACACACGTTAAAATTGTACTCTAATGTAGGTACATAATGCAAGAATATAATATAGGTAAAATATGCTGTTGTACCTGTACAATTTATATTATAGACGTAAGTAGCTCTAACAGAAATAATGAAAGTGTACCTACTATAATTGAATACGGTGATGTTCTGAACGTCAAACACTCCGAAACATTATTATTTTGATTTGGATCTCAGTTTACATAAACATATTTGGAATTAATGATTGTACTTGTACGTACGTACAATACAATAATATTTCGGCTTTTTGTACTTTTTATATATTTTTCCATGCACGAAAAACCCAAATAAGCATATTATTCGAGCTTCTGCGGCTGATTACGAATATAATTTTTCAAGTGCGTATTTATCGTTTAAAGTAATAAAGTGACGTAATCTGGCCCATGGTATAGTTCGAGAAATATAAATTGAATCATTATTTTTACTCTAATGTAGGTAGAAAGTTATCAATTTATATTTCGCGAACTATACAAAAAAGAAGTGAGCTCTTTGCCTCGAGACCCTGAACGATAGAATAATAAAAATTAGCATCAAACAAAAGGATGCCCAGCGGGAGCTACTATCCTTAAAAGATCACAAGGCATGTGGGCCCGACGGGATACCAGCCAGTCATGCTTAAACAGTTCAATCCCCAAGTTTGTTTTTGCTGATGATGTTTATCAGTGAGATTAATTGCAATTTTTTTTAAGCGGGGTACAGGACAATACTGCGGATGCATGCGGTATGATGCCCGGATGCGTGATGATGATCGGGCCGTGCCAACATGCTTGATCCATTGTGATACTTGTGATCAAGGTGGCTGAATTTAATTTCCAATCTAAAGGTGGGTTTACACCAAACGAGCCAATGCTCATTCTATCCCCACTCTACGAAATTCGTTCGTTACACAAAACGTAATTCGTCGAAATTCGTTGATTTCGTAGAGTGGGGGATAGAATGAGCATTCGCTCGTTTGGTGTAAACCCACCTTAAGTTATTGCATATTACTAAACCCATGTGTTCTTATTAAATCAACTCTTACCATTAGGTATATTGTCCTAATTCCTAAGCTATTAAATAAAATAGTGCTAGGTTATGGATATTTCTTTGATTTATTACATTGTTCGCAACCACTATTAACTTTGTGGAATAAATCAAATTATGTTATTAAATGAAACTATGAAAACGGATAAACTCGCGTATATTAACTAACTTTAACTTCATGTCGTGTTCGCCAATCGCCACTGTACAGTGGCGATCAGAATTGCATGGACGATTTATAAATGAATTCATTCATAAACTGTCCATGCATTAATCCCACAATGTCGTAACAGATGTGCTCACCATAGAAAAAAATCAGCTGCGAAGGACTCTGGTTGTCACGGGATTCGAACTCGCTTCCACTGGATTGCCGGTCCAATGTGCGTCCAATTACACCAGACGACATTCCGTGAATCACAGCGAATTTAGTCAATGGTATTGTTAAGCTAATAACTAGCGACATCTGTACTTAATGTTTCGAAGGTACTACAACCTTAAGCCACTCAAAGACGTGTGTCTACCACGTTCGTCCGCTAACTCGACAACTCTCCGTTGCGTTGATTTTGCTATTGAGATTTGTCCATGCATTTTTGAACCCGACTGTACATAATAAATTTGCAAATTAAGCTAGATATTCATTTCAAATATTTTCAGAATGAAGCCAAGAGACAAAAAAATTATAATCTACGCCGGTTCTATCCCTACGCCTCTGCCTGAGAAGAATTTCCTTCCTTTGTATAATTGTATTTTAGGAAGGTATCCCATTATTGAGACCGGCAAGAAACTCAGCGGGACAACTCTTTTAAAAAAAACATTTGTAGTACATCTTAAGATCAACATGCATTAAACCGAAACATACTTACAATTTTGATTCATAGGGAAAAATAAATAATTTTGAAAAAAAATTGGCAGTACTAAAAAGGGGGGGTCACTACGTCAAACACATCAGCCTCAAGGTTTATGTTTAGACTGTTCCTTTATTAGATGAACTACTGGATCCCAAGCTGGTGGTAGAGAAAAGCTTCTGTCTATCCTATTAATGTTTGGATATTTCATTATCTCAATGGCTTCACGCAACATTCTAGGAATGTGTCTCTTCTCCTTAGCGAGAACCAAAGGCTTGTCAAACTAATTAGAATGATTTGGTCCATCCATGACATGCTCCCAAACCGCAGACTGTTGTCGACGGTGCTTGACATCGGCTTTTTTGTTTGTGACCTACAGTAAATTGTAAACATTAGATGGTATACTAGTTTATACCAAAGATTTTTTTACGTAAAGTGAAAAAGTTTAAAGTACGGCGTAATATTTTTTATATACAAAAAGTCGTTCAAAGCGAGTACATGCAGTTCAGGGTACATATTTTTGTTATAACTTCGTGAAAACTCAAATTATTTCCAAAATGATCGCGGTGCAGACACTAGTCACTACTGTGTAGTTAAATTTGCAACTTTTTAATTTTAGTTGAATAGGTGTTTTTTTTGTTTCATAGTTACCTACATTCCAAGTTGTAGCGTCGTGATATTTGCAGTCTGGAACAATAATTGCTATTGCTACAGTATCCGAACCTCATTCCACCGTCCCCGCCGTTAACGTCCGTCTTACGCGTTCAAACTGATCTATTATGGCAAGCCTCTGTATATTATAATGGTGTATTTTTTTGTCCGCAGGCGATGAACGCTTGACCAAACCATGGATAATCGTGGTGGATGGAGTGATGGGGTACCAGGTGCTGCTGGGAATGCTACAGATGGATCGCAGTTGGAGCACGATCGAGTACGGAAGGAGTTTTACGCAACCTACGACGTCATGACGGGTGTGCGCATAGCCGCCACACTCGGCGGCTTTTTCGCGTTAATGGTTTTTTTGATCGTCTACAAAAGCCGGAGTAAATCAGTCAAGGCTTTGAACGATCCAAAACTTGTAGAACTCGCCGAAGCCGTCGTGGCTGAGGAACAAGCAGTTGAAGAAGAGAGGCAACTAACAGCTGCTCTCGAAGAAGCGCTATCGGAGCGAGCACGGTCGCGTCCTTCAATTGGCGAGGAACCACCCTGGCCACGTACCTCTCGATTTGCATCGTATGGAGGTGGTTATGGAAGCCTGTTGACACCACCAAGACGGCTTTCTACCGTCCGCGGCGAGTCTTTACCGGGATCCGCGCTACGATTTGCAGAGCGTCGGGCATCAGGTGGACCACGCGACCGTCGGCTTAGTTCAGCTACTTGCTCTAGCTCTGGAAGTTCGTATCTAGAGCGACGAGGTTCATCCGTGGTTTGCGCACTGCCAGAAAGACGCTTGTCGCCTTGCCCGAGCGAGCGACTAGCTCCTTTAGCGTCAGTGGGAAGCGTAGGACCATCCTACGCTGTGGAATGTGAATTAGTGTCCGTTGGTGCGGACTCTGTGTTTGCTGAGGACGATGACTCCACTGATGATGAGGTGGAACAATTTTCGACTGACAGCGGTGGAGGTGAGCATGGCGTGGGCGTCGAGATTACGGAACTGTCAAGCCGGCCTGCGGCGCCGGTGCGCATTGACCGAGTGTCACACTCGCGAGAAACGTTGTTTTAGTTGCCGTCGTAACTCGTTGGCCGTTGATGTTACTCACACATTAAAATATCGACATTTTATTGGAAATTATATTCTCATAATTATATTGTCATAATTATATTATTTTTGGTATATGACCTCTAATATTAACACAATTATATTTATTTATGAAGTATATTAACATATCATGCCGTTCTTTAAAAATTACATATCATTTTAAATTGACCAAATTGTGACAATTTATTAAACATTCGTTTCCGTGTATAAAATTTAATAAGCCTAGAATACTTTTCCTATTTTTTTTTGTATTGCATACCTGCACTGATTGAATGTCATTTGCTTAGGCTAAACTTCTTCGACATTTTATTACCGTGTGCCTAGGCACGTAGTAAGGAACTCCAATGAGAAAGTGTTGATATTTTAATGTGTAAAAAATAGCATGTAAATAGTTTGTTTTTGTTATTAATTGATGTTTCACGTTGATGTTTTCAGACCACGATAAAGTTACGAATTTTTATTAATTACATGTAGGTGACCGAAGATACTTTTGCTCATGTATTATTTCGCTAGCCGTTTACGATATCGGTGCCAGCTGCTAGTTGACCCGATTATAAAAAAATACGAGTAACGAAGCTGACTTAGTCACCATGTAGTGTTCTTTGTAAGTATTGATACCTACTAATTAGGTAAAGATCTGCCGAATTAGTCGTTTATAGGCTTTTATGTACTTATTTACTTACTGTGAATAGGCGTTAAATAGTTTTCGAGAGTTTATCTGATATTGGCCAATCTATTTACAATATTTGGAATTCTTCGTTAGGTTAAACGCTGCCACCTGAAGGTACGTCTGATATTTCTGAGAACAACTTTTTTAACTAAAATCTAATTCTGAGTGGCTACCGTGTGCCAAAAGTGGATGAGTTGTCGTTAAGTATCGTTACTACGTCCCGTCTATCCAACATCTTATTACAAATTGTCTGCGGAACTTATGTCCTATCATGGTTTCAAAAGTTATTGTAAGTTTACTGCTGACTGTTATTGTCCAACGAATTAAATCGACAGATTAATAATTGGCGCAGTGAGTCATGAACCGTATGTGATTCCTCGCACCGACTTTGAGCTTATTGTTGAGTAGAATCATGGTTAAATGTCCCTGCTGCAGCTGCATCTATCGTATATCTTAAGATCAAATGGTCGCTTTTATAGTTTACCGTGGAAGTTCAATCACATCCACGGTAAAATCTGAGGCCACGATGTCAAAGCCCACCAAAATGTGCTTGGGTCAATCACGTTTTTTATTTATGTCACTCGTGGTAGTAGTGGTTACGTTCTCCTGGGTTACCCGTTAAAGCGCAGTTTAATAACATAAAGATTTACAAATCTTAGATTTTTTTTCGACAGTTACGTAGCCATTCCATGGGGTACACACTATTGATGTTAGCAGAGCGTGTAGGATACTTTCTTCAACCAAACTGTACTACAGATGTCTCCTGGGCGACGTGACAGAATAACAAAAAAAAGTGATTGAGCCACCTAATAATGTATGTCTGCAACATATCGTGAATGGTAGGATTGGTATGTAATGGAAAAGATTTCTTGTATATAGTATAAAAGCAGCCAATAAGTAAGAATACAAATTGTTTGTGCGACTTGACTTTCTGTTTTACCAATAGTTGAAGATCAATCGAGAAATTTCACTGCTGAGTTTTGGTTAATTTGGCTGTTTAATATACAAAATCTGTCAACTAACTGTATATGTAACTTTTATAATAATAATGTTTTACGTTGATGTTTACATCCACGACCCTTCATTATTTTCCTTGATAATTATGATAATTTTGTCCTATCTAAAATGGCATTTGCAAAGGTAAATTAGTGGTATTTACTTAACACTGTAAAAACACCCTTGCCACGATTATGTATAAAAGCGCCCTAAGGTGCTTTCATTATTTTGATAATACTACTTACCTAAGTTATTGTGCCGAAAATCAAGTTACAGAGTGTTTCCCGATTTACTAATAACTTAGCACACACCGTATACTTATAGAGGTATTTTGCTTGAATTCCGTTAAATTTAAGGGAAGCTTATTTAGGTAAAATATAATTAATTTATCTATGAAATTAGTGTCTTTACTCTTATTGTTATTGAAACATTTTATATTGTTAAAACAAGTGTATTAGGAACCCTTATTAAATCCTATTCCTATCCTAGTGTTTCTTATTTTGACATAATTATTCCTACATTTCTGAAATTAACTGTTATGTCAATATGTTATTCGTAACAATTCGGCTTTCTCACATTTACCATTTCATTTATTAGGTAATGAAAAGAAAAAAAAGCGATATAGTAGTATAAATAAAAGTAGTAGTAGTTTCAATTAAAGTACCAAGCACCCTGTTAAATTTAACGGAAATAAAAAACACGGTGTATAAGTTATACTGTACAATTTTTAAATATGGGACCAACCCCTTAATAGCGAAAAAAGATCACATAACCAGTAGGTATGAAAGTCTTTTTTTTCGCGTTTTATGGGTTGGTCCTATACCTACTGAAAGTTGCTCAGTATGACTTATATACCTACGGTGTGTGCGAGGCGAGGCTATTAGAGACTCCGGAAACGCCGTGTATATCTGGACCTTTTTTCTTACAAGGAGCTGGCGGCATCAGATTAGTATTAGCATAACTTACTTTATCCACATCACGTCTTTAGTTTATCAACATCTTAAGTTCTATTTAAATTATTTCAAAACCTGTAAGCCTTTTTTTTCGTTAGCTCTGATTAATTAATATTGAAAAAAAAAAGCCGAAAGAAATACAATGTAAGTTACGCTATCACCTTCGCTAACCTCGAGCTGTCAGCTCATGGTAAAGTAAGCACACTACACAACTGGCAAGTAATAGGAACAGTAACATCAGAGCTGTGACGTTACGGTACCTTATGTGATGTGATGTGGCACATTTTAATCGAACATGTCTGTAATAAATTATAGATAGATACTAACTTGTTAGGGTAGTTGTCAGTCAGTCAATTTTGAAAATGTGTAATTGTATTATAATTAGTATTGTTCGTACCTACCCTTAAACTTTGAAAGGGCACATAAGACCAATTCGTCCTTTGAACAATAATAACGCTGGAAGCGGCCTAAAATTTGCTCGAACCAATGATATCAAATTTCCAGAAAACTGCCACTATTCTTGTTTAATATCAAATATTAAACGGACACCGGAGTTTTATTGATTCCAGTGTGCCGCTGACATCGCCACGCGCGGTTTAATTCGAGGTAGATTACCTACGCATAAAGTCGTTTTTATTTCAATTTTTATTTACGTGTTAGTTTATGTAACTGTTCGTTACTAGAATTAAAAATAGATCCCGGTAGCCTGTAAAATGTTGAAATCTATGTAAAAAAATGTAAATATAAAACACAACTCATCTGCCGTTTCATTTTCATGATCACATTGTTGGTTACCCAAGTAAACATTGGCTGGTTTATTAATGCCTCATAAAACGAAAATACCGATTAACAAGCACCACGTATAGCCCATTTAGGTATTAGGTATATGAATCTATAGATAAATAAGTCGTAACATAACGTAAGCTTAGCGTATCTATGCCACTGGTCTTACCGCGAGCTATTAAGCTATGAACTACCTATGGGCTATAAACACGAACAAAAGATAGGCCCTCCCGCCCGTGTACCCAAATAAAAGAGACACGGCGATACTCGCCCAGCTATCAGCTATTCCCGCCAGGCGAGTATAGCCGTGTCTCTTTTTTTTTGCACGGGAGTGCCTATCTTTTGTTCGTGTTTATAGCTTAATTCGTTTGCGAGGCTATAAATATTAAGTAATACTCGCTAGATTATTAATTCTAAAACAAGTATCGTTAGCTAGTTGCTATTATGGAGCAAAAGGCTATTTTGTTATCAGGAGCATTCCATGAGCTGTCCCGTACAAACGCGTGTATATTTCGATAATTTGAGTTTTCTTCCGAGTTAATAGTTATTATGTACATATATTTTTGAATCATTTTTCACTTCTCTAGTCACGAAAGAGGACTTTTGATAAACCCACAATTTTCAGAAAAACCGTGTTCGTATATCGGTGGACTTTTTCGTGGAATGCACCATTATAGTCTGGAAAACTTGTCGAAGTAGTAAAAACATCGTATATTTAAACTTTATATGGCTGCCAGCGCTTCGCGCCATTTTTCTTATTTTCTGTCTCTATCTTCAGACGGAAGTCACTTTCACTAGTCACATTAAAGTGTTCCGTTTCCGTGACTATTCGAGACTTGCCATTTACCATAAAATACTATTCCGAGAGAATGAGCTCCTACATCGTAAATATCATAATAATATGAATTATATCACCGACCGCTTACTTTTTGTGGTCTTAGAATTCCACATTTCTACAATTTTGAAATTTTATTTATTGGTTTTGACCTAACTGAAATGTGCAGCCTAACTGAACATTCTTAAACAATAAACAGCGCTTAAAATGGTATCTCGAACAAACTCTATTGCATGTCATGTCATGTCATCCTTCAGATTTTCTGTCAAGAAAACGAGAATTGCCAATTTTCACAACTATTGTTCGAAGAGTTTCTTTTAAAGTTTTATTAATAACTTCCCTTTTAGTGATCGAATATTAGCTAAAATGGACGACGATTTACCGACTGACTTCCAGGTCATCGTTGTTGGAACAGGTATGCTCTATATTTTTTATAAATCGGTACCGGGCGTGACGGCAGTAACAGCAGCCTACTTATCGATCTGAGTTTTTTCAAAGGCCTACTGTCGAATGATATTGTAACATATTTAATTAATAACGTTTATTTTTCCTTGAAAATCTATTAATTAATATTGTACCCTTGATTAGATGGAACGATGTGCCAAACATTTAAACTAAGCCTCTATAAATTGATTAAATATTTGTAGAGTTGGCTCGGTTCAATAGTCATTGTCTACGTATGCCACTTTATGCAAACAAAATATGCACGTTCTCTTAAAAAATCTAATTTTGTATTTATTTAGCTAAGCCACAATTAGATCAATAAACCAACAGTTTTTATTTTTATTGAAATATGTTATTTTTCTCTTATGGACTAATGTGATTAATTTAATACCTAGTGGTAAGACTTTTCAATATTAAAACAAACAAAATTATGCTTTAAGCTATTAAGTTTAAAGCATAATGCTCTTTCTGAAGAAATTTCACATATAGTATTAGGAATGTTTTTTAAATCTGGTACCTAATTACTTTTTAGACAATTGAATATATTCTTCTTGTTATTTAAGATATGCATGATTGAGTCATTTTATTATTTATTGCACATAATGAACTATGCAAAAACAAATCTGTTACCTCACTAATGTTACCATAAAAAATATAAATAATGTTTGAAAAATTAGGTGTTGAAATTGTGTAAATCTTGTTTAATTATAGATAAAAAAAATAATGCTAATTATGTAGCTATTTTATTGTTAAAACTGGATGATCACTATATATTCTTGTTGTCTTTACCAAGGTATGGTGGAATCAATTGTGGCAGCAGCTTGTAGCAGAATAGGAAAGAATGTTCTTCATCTAGACTCCAGTGACCACTATGGTGGCCTTTGGGCCTCTTATAATTTTGACGGGCTCCAAAAATTCATCAAAGAAGTCAATGCTGATCCTAAACGTCAACAACAGGTGTACAATGTTTCTGAAAACTGGTATATTGAAAAGTAAGTAAAACAACTCAACAAATATCTCACTCAAAAAAGAAACACTCGAGGGCTGGAAGCAGCCTAAGTTGGGTTTTTTTATAATAATATATGTTTATTTTTTATACTATTAATTTGTATGCTGTATTATATTAAAATTTTGTACACATTGTTATAAAAAACCCTAACTTAAGAAAAATAATAAATAAATGGTAATAATCATCTACTGCTCACACACTTGGCTGGTTAGATTACTAAATTATTATAATACAAAATGTGTTAATTTATAGATGTAAGATAATAGAGGATATGATAAGATAAAGATTATACTTAAGATAAAATATGTGTATACTTAATTGAGATAAATCCTTAATCTACATAATTGTTAAAAAAATACATATATTTTTACCGTTTTTATGTTTTGCTTAGAGATGCGCCTCAAGAAGAGGAAAAGAAGGAAGGGGAAGAATCACAGGAACCAGCAAAGAAAGTCTGGAGCCAGGCTAGCTTTGTAGCTGAATACAGGAAGTTCAACATAGACATGACTCCAAAGGTATATTTATGTGCTACCTCTATATTTATGTATCATATTGAGCAGTAATCTTCTAAGTCTTGACTAAAAAATACTCAATTTAATATTGAATTATCAGGAATTTCTTTTTAGTTAAGTTCTTTTTTACTTAACACTTTCGCTGACAGTGAAAGAGTTAAGCTGCGTTAACCATACAAGCACCCCGCCTGTCGACGTAGTGTCACCGAAAGCGTTAAGGAATTGTTTTCATGAATCAGAATATAATCAAATAGATTTGTATTTAAATATGGCTTTCATATGCCATGGATAAATAAATACATTACTGAAAATTTAAGTTCATAATTGAATGTCCAATGGCCTGGGTCAGATACGGAATTAGGGAACAATGCGAGGCAAAATACACAGGGTTAAGTAAATATCAAGAATACACATAGATTCGTTTTGGTGTGCAATAATAGATCATGGTTCACAAGGAAAATTCCTTTAAGCAACATTTACTCGCAGCTGCTTTTCTCCCGCGGGCCCCTGGTGGAGCTTCTCATCTCATCCAACATCGCGCGCTACGCCGAGTTCCGCTGCGTGACCCGCGTGCTGACGTGGCTGGACGGCAAGCTGGCGCCGGTGCCGTGCTCGCGCGCCGACGTCTTCGCGACCGAGGCCGTCGGCATCGTTGAGAAGCGGCAGCTCATGAAGATGCTTACGTCCATCGTTGGGTATAATGAAGAGGAGATGAACAATGAATTTAAAGGTGAGTTTCTCATGCATTTGAATGATACCAATGTTAGACTTTAATTAAGTTTGTAAACAAGCATAAATGCACTGATGCGCTCCTATGGAATGGTTTGACCAGTGTTACGGTACCCAACAAGTATCTTGACATAAAACTGAGTGAAAATCTTTTAAGCCACGCTTTAAAAATGATTTAAAATGTACCTATGATTTACTTTGTTTGTTTGTATTTTAAATGCATTTGTTTGTATTTTTTTTCTAATATTTAGTGATATCTACATTTTCCCTAGATATTCGTAATATTCATCATTATTGTTTTACAACACTAATGTTGGGCAATAAGCTGCCACAAAATGTGAAGGGACATCTATAAGTCGCTATAAATATTTATATTAATATTAATAAAGACAATGGAATAACTTATAAACCAAAATATCGCAGTCACGAATGTGACATATCGGTAGATATATCTCTAGATTTTGCGACAGTATTATCATATGTTAGTGTTCTTTTCGACATGAAATGCATGGGGTCGTACAGCGATATCTAGTTTAGCTGTCAAAGACGACTGTATTTCTTTGTCTATTATTTAAGGTAAACGAGTTTTGGTTGGCTACACAATGCAATTGTAATGTTACTTTACTTGAAATAGCCTTGGAGCTATTAGGCTATTACACTAGGCATGCATTAAATTCCGGGGTAGATTACTCACGCTGCGTAATTCGTTGACCTAGACATTCTTATCATTTCGTATGACTTAGCATCAAGAGTGTCTGTATAATGTAGAACTTTCGACTGCATTTCCTGTTGGGCCTAAAGAAGTTAGATCTTAGTTTATTATGACATGGAGCTTTTTACGAGTATGTAAAAAGTCTAAAATGCTTTATATTACATCTCGTCGTAACCTTTATGTAGGTGTACATTGTACCTGAATATTTATGCCTCAGCGACAATAAGCAGTGTATTTATTGTTCCAAGCATTGTAGAGAAAGGCCATAGTCGGATTTTCATAGTAAGTCAGCCTTTAAATCAACCAGACTCTAGTATTTTTTTGTGAGTACCTCTTATGGTGAAGAATATTTCTGCTGAGTATCAACGTCCTATCGGTGACAGTTTTTGACTTATGATTTTTTTTAGTTTTTTCTTTAATGTGTTGTATCTCAGGATGTATAAAAGCGAATTGCTTCAAATTTTGAAATTTTGTTCTTTATTTAGATATGCATCGAATTTAAAAAAATGAATATCGATTGTCGTATAAAAAAAAGAAAAAAAAAGACCAAAAAATTTTTCATATTTTTTTTTGTGTACCTATGAAGTAGTGACACCTCTATTTTCTTTTTCTAATTATAGACCATACATTGGCCTACTAGTTGCCTAAGTATCAAAATTTTCCAAGCGGTACTTCTTACCAAAAACCGGCAATATGTGTGGTCAAGTTCTGCATTCAATCGGTGTTTTTCAATGTAGTATACAAACTCTTCATTTATATTTGAGTTTTCTTATCAGGTTATCTTATTTAAGAGTAAATGCTAATGACAACTTAATGTCATCATGATGCAAGCTGTTTATTTCATTATTAATCGGCCGTTTACCATTTCAACTAGCGTATCTCGATAATATTTAACTGCAATGAATCCGTTTCATGGAAATATTAATAAAAAGTGCAAGAGCTGCAGCAAATATTTCAAAAAAGAAAGTTGAAATGGTAAACGGCCGATTAATAATGAAATAAACAGCTTGCATCATGATGACATTAAGTTGTCATTAGCATTTACTCTTAAATAAGATAACCTGATAAGAAAACTCAAATATAAATGAAGAGTTTGTATACTACATTGAAAAACACCGATTGAATGCAGAACTTGACCACACATATTGCCGATTTTTGTTAAGAAGTACCGCTTGGAAAATTTTGATACTTAGGCAACTAGTAGGCCAATGTATGGTCTATAATTAGAAAAAGAAAATAGAGGTGTCACTACTTCATAGGTACACAAAAAAAAATATGAAAAATTTTTTGGTCTTTTTTTTTTCTTTTTTTTATACGACAATCGATATTCATTTTTTTAAATTCGATGCATATCTAAATAAAGAACATTATTTCAAAATTTGAAGCAATTCGCTTTTATACATCCTGAGATACAACACATTAAAGAAAAAACTAAAAAAAATCATAAGTCAAAAACTGTCACCGATAGGACGTTGATACTCAGCAGAAATATTCTTCACCATAAGAGGTACTCACAAAAAAATACTAGAGTCTGGTTGATTTAAAGGCTGACTTACTATGAAAATCCGACTATGGCCTTTATCTATAAATACTTGATTCTAACATTTTGCCTATAAACACTCAATTTTACAAGCTTATTCAAGGTATTATATTAAGGTCGTTCAATTGTTACTGAACACCTAAAAAAGCACCTACCTATTATTTCCTTGTAAAAGATTAAGAGGTAAAAGTAACATGAATATAAAATAGTTGGTGCAACATTAAATTTTACACATTTTACATCAAATTAGATACAAATCTGCGTAGCCATTTTGTGTGAAATGGAATTGGAAGGTATTCGTAAAATACGGATTTAAATAACAAAAGTCGGCTTTCAGATTGGAACGACAAGACTTTCAAAGAATACCTGACCCATAAGGGTCTGACGCCGACCTTGGTGCACTACGTATTGTTCGCGATCGCGGGCGGCGACAACAACATGCCATGCTTGGAGGGCGTGCGCGAGTGCAAGAAGTTCCTCATGAGCCTTGGTCGCTATGGCAACACGCCGTTCTTGTGGCCCATGTACGGGAGCGGGGAGTTGCCTCAGTGCTTTTGCAGGTAAGTGCAAATGTATAAGCACTATTGGAACGACGCAGCGTTATATGCCCGCCGAATGTTGGCTTCTTCACCACACCTCGGACAGTGGCAATAAAATGTATGAAAGAAACGCGTTTACAAATACGAGAGGTAACTGATGGTAAGCGGTTAAGTTTGCACCTTAATGTGTCATAGTATACCAGCCCTACAAAGCTTCATTGTAAACTGAGTGGTTTTTAGAACCACTAAGCAGGCTTTAAAGTGGCCATGTTTGTGTAGAGACAAAACCTTCACTATTCAATAGTAGTACTAAAGTAGTTTTTTTGAGTATAAAATATTTACATTTAATAAATCAGAATAAAAAAAAAAAAACTATTTTTCGAGAGGTATTTTTTTAATTTTTTTCCACAATTTTTAATTTTGTAAATAATCAATGAATGTAAAGAACGCCATTAATATTAAAGACGACATGGTACACCTGATGCACTGCGAATTTTGCGTCAAGCTTATAAGCGAGGAATTACGGTGGTGAACGAAAATATAATTTAGACACTGGTTTGTTAAAATCGATTTATTAAGCAACAAAAGCGTACTTCAGATTGTTGTGTCTCTTGAAATGTAGTACATTAACCATGACTAACGTTCATACAATTTATCATTAGCATAATGTGATCATTTTTAAAATATTCAAAAATTTGTAAAAATTGTTTCGAGCTAGACGAACTCTACTGCATCGGGGCTCGTACATTTTTTTTCTGTAAATAGTCAGTTGTATTTTCACTTACTGATGGTAATTTATTAGACTATGAGCCTGTTTCACCATACCCAATTTAAAATATATCTGTAGGATGTCAGCAGTCCTTTTCTTACATATGCCTGAGGAAAAGGATAATGTTTATTTTATCTGGTAGATATATTTGTCCGGACATTATGCAGGTCGTAAAGTTTCGTAACTGTTCAAGATTGGACAATGCCCATTAAGGACAGTTAAGCCTCACGAATTGCAAAAAAAAAGCATGAAAAAGATGTGCAACTGAAGGTGTTAACTACGTATCCAATTATACACCTTATTTCTTTGAAATAAGTCTAATGTACCTGCGGTTCAATGACCCAATTGCGCACCAAGTTGCACGAAAATGAGGTGACTTTCTAATGTTGCGTGCCGCGCGGTCTCTTCATAACAAACATTTGGATTGACGAATTTATAACTGCTTGCATTTTAATGAGAATTGAAAGAAATCGAAAAAAAAAACAATATTTTGTAGCTTTTGGGGAGGCGTGGTGACGGCAGTAAGAATACATTTGTCACCACCCCAACTCTTCGAGTGTCGTAAGAGTCGACTAAGGAATTGAAGTGTCACTGACCATTCTTTGATAGAAGATTAATGTTGGGCAGCAACGTCATCATAGTGGACACATTACTGCGATCGCCAATCCACTTGCCTAGCGTGGCGATTATGTGCAAGAAGATTATGTGTCCTAACTGTCCTAAGGCATCTATATGCATTTCATAGGAGAGGCCTCCAGCAGTGAACTGAGATAGGCTGATGATGTGAATCGTTTGTCCACTATGGACGCCATGGAAAAGTAGTTTTCCTTATTATTAAAATCGGTGACATTGGTGCCTAAGAACAAATCTTTGTATGTCTTATAGTTTCAGACTTTCCCATACGGACCGATTTGAATGGGCCATCCTGTATATATCCGGTCGGATAAAATTATCACTATCCTTTTCCCCGGGCATTTAAAAGGAAATATTTTATTCGATGATGGTGAAACAGTCCTTTCTGATAAAAAAATTGTTCGTATGGATATCGATAAAATAGTCTATATTTAATTAAGAACTATTGTAAAGTCCATCGTCCGGTATTTGGTCATGAATTTTTCTATAACATTTTATGGATCAATCACCTCTTTTACGTCAGTCGTTGCCATTGGTACGTTCTTGTGGGGTCCCTCTTAAAATCATAGTTAAATAACATAAAAAAAAAAAATTGACTGTAACTGGCTTTTCCATGGTCATCCCTTAATCATGTTAGTAAAGAACGCAGCATACTTCTAGCAAACTGTCACTTTTGTCCCCTGTGTGATGTGACAGAGTAACAACAAAAAAACGTGATTGACCCTTATATCAATAACATCAATATTATGTTGAACGTAGATTGTGCGCCGTATTCGGCGGCGTGTACTGCCTGAACCGGCCCATCGACAAGGTGGAGTCCAAGACAGTGGACGAGGGCAAGACTCAAGTGACCATCGCTAGCAAGTCCAAGACCCTTAACTGCGACCACCTCGTCATCGGCATCAACGACTGTCCCAAGGAGCTGCTGTCTGACGAGCCCGCTGAGAGCTGCGACATTTCTAAGGTAAGGGCTTTAAAGTCCAGTACATGATCAACCTACGTCAGATCTTATGATGCTCTTAAGAGCTTATCATGGTCACTCATTTGCCGTTTATCGTGCTATTCGTCACTTTCGCACTTGCATCCTTGTTAGAACCTGAGGGCTACAACGACAAAACATTAAGCACGGGACCATAAGCAGTGATCGGTTTTTTGGATTCACCCTCGCGGGATTTCGTGTATAAAAAATGATGGGTGTGACTATAAAAAAATGAATACTATTATATTACATTATGAACAGTAACATGGCAAATTGCATGGAAATACGTATAAATAATAAAAGTTTATTTTTCAAATTACTATAGGAGACCCGCCGGGGGAATCCAAAAAACCGATCACTGATCATAAGCGTACTGACGACGCAACGGAGCCACGTTGTTAGGTAGTCGCCTCAATTTAACTAGTTTTAAAGTATTCATTGATGTACATTTTTAGTTCGCAGTTCTTGGTTTTTTACAGTTATACTGTGAAACTTTTAAAATAAAAATAAAATAAAAAATAAAGAGACAGTGTCTCACGGCGACATATTAGGTACTCATCCGTTCCTTTTATTAACCCTATACTTGGCAGTGCATATAAGATACATACATATTTTTTGACCCACTTTTTGTATTTCTTTCAAAGACAGAATTAGTTGCTCTACACAACGGCGAGGAGGCTAGAAACGCACGATTTCTTTTAATTCTGCCAAGTTAAGGGTTCACACTAAAAGACGGGAAATTTATATCGCGGCGATATGCTGTCGCACCAATCATTTGCTAAGCAGCAAATGACGCTTTGATCATGTGCTGACTCTACTGGACTGTTTTTACTAACTGTTTCGTCAGACTATGTGTGTAACATATATGTTTGTTGGTTTTTGACGGCGGTTTACATTTTTTTTTCGTGTTAATCGCAGGGCATATTCATTACAAACGCGTCTATACTGCCGAGCGAGAAGGAGCCACTGACATTACTGCGGTTCCCGCCGCTCGGCGACTCGCAGCACGCCGTCACGGTGCTGGAGGTGGGGCCCGCCACCGGCTCGTGCCCCAAGGGACTGTGTGAGTGTTGACTAACGTCTATACTGCCGAGCGAGAAGGAGCCACTGACATTACTGCGGTTCCCGCCGCTCGGCGACTCGCAGCACGCCGTCACGGTGCTGGAGGTGGGGCCCGCCACCGGCTCGTGCCCCAAGGGACTGTGTGAGTGTTCGACGAAACGATCCTCTTAAAATACGCACGTTAAATAATACATACCATCTAGAGAGGTCAGTACGGTATGACTAACGAGAGTCTGTTAAAAGTCGTCTACGGTGTCGGGCTTTTGATGACTCGACTTTGTAATCCGCTTACTGATCACTATGTATACACTGTTTTGTTTCACATCACACTTGCGAACAAATCAATAAGTTTTAAGACAAAATAATTCAAAATAACGTACATACTAACATTTCTATAACTCCCTAGGAAATTTGACTTTTCTACAACTCCCACGACGACGCATGCAAGAAATAGCGCGCTTAGATAGAAAGTGTGATGAAAAAGTCGTAGTAATATACAACGGACCACGAAGGACGGAATTTTAAAATTATTACTACCTGGAGATTCCAACATATTCAATCAAAAGTAACAAAACTTTAAATATGGTAATGTTTATACTTAACGGCATATTCAGTGTCATATTCTGTTTAAGAATAGTACATTACAACACAAGTGCGAAAAACATGAAATTCGAAACGAGTGGCGATGTTGTGTTGTTTTGCGAGTGTTTTAAATCGACACGAGTTACGAATTTCGTTTTTGCACGTGACTCGTACGACGTTTTTTAGTGCAGATGGCCCTCCGAAGTTTTAGGCTGACGTAAAATGACCCACTTCTCGCATTAGAGCCTAAAAAAGCCACCATCTGTACTAAAAAAAATATTTGAGGCCAGTTGTTAACACTCCATACAAAAAAAAATATACTAAAATAATAAACACGATAATACTGTCACTGTCTGTCCGATGCAACATGTTGGCTCGTAGGTTTGCAAAATGTACTGAGTCAGTAAAAGTCACGCTCTTCAAAGCATACTGCCAGTCGTTCTATACATGCAGCCTATGGGTTAACCATACGCAGAAGGCATACAACGACCTGCGGATACAGTACAACAACGCGTACAGAGCGTTGTTGCGGCTGCCACGTCATTGCAGCGCCTCCGCGATGTTCGCGGAGACTGACACGGCGGGTTTCGCCGCCATCATGCGCGCGCGCTGCGCCTCCATGCTACAGCGGGTGCGTGACAGCCGCAACATGCTCCTGCGCGCTGTTGCTGATAGGTGGGATTCGCCATTCTTGAAGCGGTGGATCGGGCTTCATGCCCTTAAATAATGATGTTTTTATTTTTTAGTTTAATTTAGTTTACTTTATATTGTTTTCCTTTAACACTACTTCTAAGCACATATATTTTACTAACATAATATGGATCATTGGTCTGAAAATAAACGTTTATTATTATTATTATTTTCTTTTGTTTTTTTTTTTCTCTCCAAAAGGAGGCAAATTTACTTCCATATACGCGGGCTTTTGGCCAAACGTGTATGGAAGGTGGACTACTATTCTAAAGACAAAAATTTGCGTACTAATCTACACGTGTTCATAATTTATTATTATTATACGATACTGACAACCTTTAACAGTAGTTTCTTACAGGGGTATACAAATTACAAAACCATTCAATTGCTATTGAGTGTAGATTTTGAATCATTCCTTCAAACTGGCCAGGCACTCGCTATTAACAATTTTTTACGGCATTTTTTGCTGGAAGCTGATGTTCTTAACCCGCTCAGTTTTTATTCCACGCATGACTCATGGACATTGTCCAGCTAAATAGGTAAATTATAGGTACGCCCGTGCACTACGACGTTTTTATGGCCTTAAACGAAGTAACGGTCATTTCGCATTCCTCTATTAACATTTCTATTTTCATTACGCGTCCGGGAACGAAATACTTTTCTATATTTTGATGGTTCATAAATCATTATTGTTTTCCAATTAGCTTTTTTAGGCACTTTATACCTTGTCGCAGTGACAATTTATACGAAACAGTGAGGATAACATGGCTGTCCTTGTGAACAGGTACAGTTGTTATCGTACACACCGGAGCGACAAGCTGCTCGCAAATATCTGGTCAACGTTTATCAAAACATTAGTCACATTTTGAATTCGGTTTACACCTATTATGTAGCATTTATGATAAGCCCAAGGTAAACATACATAACTTTTACTACTCTTAAGATTTGTTATGCGGTTTAAAGCCTTATTATATTACACCTAAAGCATTTTATTGTTGATAGTTTTAATTTAACGCACAGAGAGATGCGCACATGCATGCACTGCATTGTAATAAATAAAGTCAAAATGTGGATACGTGTCTTTGTCATAGGTTGTGTGAGTACTGGTCGTAACACGTATTACGTCTACAATAAGCAATCCCGCGCCTCATACTATACTACTAATATAAAGTTGTTCTATTTGTTGTGATAATATATCGGTCTGTATGATGATGCGCCTGTTGACTGTCCTGTTCCAGTCGTGGTGTACTTCATCGCGAACAAGATGAAGGACGCCGAGACTGACCTCATGCCGTACGCCGAGAAAATCTTCCACATGGGCGCCGGCGAACCTACTGATGATAAACCTAAGGTAAATTTATTATTGGTTGTATATCTGCCATCATTGGAAATTGCAATCACAGAGCGCACGGATGTGCTATTCTCCATTATCGCATTCGGTTAAGATCAAATGAATCTCGAGTATCTCGATGCTTGGGCTCAACCGGCTAAAAGGTTTGCCTTCCGTTTAATTGCTTACTATAGTTACTTACCTATAGCTATAGTACCGGCTTTATAGAGATGGCCTGGATCGATATTTAATTGAATTGAAATGAATGGTAGGGCTGCCATCCGTCAGGGTTTCGCCTAGTTTCCAGGCCAACCGGCTTGGGTTTCAAAGTGTTTGGGGAAAACACTTTTCATATGAGGGTTACCTCATTGAATTTAAGTATTTATCATCATTATTGTGTACATAGTGAAGTCCGCGAAAAAGAGGGATTTGTGCAAAATGTCCGGGTATTTTGAGTCTTTGTCACGAATTTCGAGATTGCAGCGCTACCCAGACGTGGCATGTTTATTTGAGATTTATCGTATAAAATTGGTTGTTTTCGCAGTGCCTGTGGTCCCTGTTCTACAACGTGGCGGACACGAGCGCGGGCGCGGTGTGCCGCGCGGCCGGCGTGCACGTGTGCGCGGGCCCCGACGCCGGCCTGGACTTCGACCGCGCCGTGCGGCAGGTACGTGGTGTGTGTGCAGTGCCGCGGTCCCTGTTCTACAACGTGGCGGACACGAGCGCGGGCGCGGTGTGCCGCGCGGCCGGCGTGCACGTGTGCGCGGGCCCCGACGCCGGCCTGGACTTCGACCGCGCCGTGCGGCAGGTACGTGGTGTGTGTGCAGTGCCGCGGTCCCTGTTCTACAACGTGGCGGACACGAGCGCGGGCGCGGTGTGCCGCGCGGCCGGCGTGCACGTGTGCGCGGGCCCCGACGCCGGCCTGGACTTCGACCGCGCCGTGCGGCAGGTACGTGGTGTGTGTGCAGTGCCGCGGTCCCTGTTCTACAACGTGGCGGACACGAGCGCGGGCGCGGTGTGCCGCGCGGCCGGCGTGCACGTGTGCGCGGGCCCCGACGCCGGCCTGGACTTCGACCGCGCCGTGCGGCAGGTACGTGGTGTGTGTGCAGTGCCGCGGTCCCTGTTCTACAACGTGGCGGACACGAGCGCGGGCGCGGTGTGTTGGCGTCAACTAGCGTTGAAAATTTCCGGATTAAATTCAGTTTCTTTCCAAACTCCAAACTGATCCTAGTTTGGAATATTTGGATTTTTAATGAATCAAACTAATGTAAAACACTGTATTTCCTTGTTATATCATTACAGGGTAAATTGCTAGTAACTGGCCACCATATATAAAAATGAATTCTATGTACTTATAAGTATAATTCATTTTGGAAGAGGGAAAGTGATTGACATTGACATGATACATCGTTTTAAAATGAATTCTAACTATAAGCTCATAGAGTTCATTTTTATATAAGGTGTCCAGTTACTGGAGAGTGGCCAGCTACTAGCAATTTACCCTATATTTCCTAAAACTTATTTACTACTCGTGATTTTCAATAAAAATATAAAAAGATACCGCTAGATTGTTTACATTTAGTTAATACCTAACGGAACAGTATTATGACACCGCGATTAGAATAGGATTTGAAAGTACTGTTGACACAACAGAGTATAAGTCAATCTAGAATATATTCATAGTTACATTCATTGTTTAAGTCCAGAGACTTACGGACAATAGATTAATTAATCACTCACTACATCTATAAACAACTCTCTCGGTAAATGTTAAGTCCACAGCACTTTCAAATCCCTTTCTGATTCCGGTTTGCTAATGTAACCGTCGCACTAACCGACCCCTTGGCGCCCCCAGGCGGAGGCGATCTTCAAGCAGATCTGCCCCGGCGCCGAGTTCCTCCCGCGCGCGCCCGACCCCGAGGAGATCGTGTTCGAGGACGACGTGCCGCCCGGCCCCGACTTCCGCGACGACAAGTAGGCCGTCGTACCCCGCTGTCGTGTTGCTGTCGACAACTCCGAGTGAATACACCCTTTATTAATTAGTACGTATCATGTGCAATCAAGTTTCGTTTTACCACATGGGGTAAATCCAACCAAAAAGTAATCCGATTACTCCTTCAGATTACTTTTACATTTGTATTTATACTTTGTATATGACGTATACTTTGTAAAGTCCATTCATCCTTAGCTGTCTTATCTAGTAAACAACTTTCTAACCTAAAAGTACACTCTTTCTGTTGTAAAATGTCATATTTGCCTATACCAAAATACCTGAGTCCGTATTTGTGCAATCTGTCCGTAGTGATTAGTGAATTGCTTAAATTTTAATCAAGGAAACAGCAGTTTACAACAGAAAACGTGTACTTTTAGGTTAGAGAGTTGTTTACTAAATAAGACAACTAAGGATGAATGGACCGTATACATACAAATTCTCTAAACTTTTCAAATCTGTAAATTACAGATTACTTTGTGGATACAAAGTATACATAAATGTAAATGTAATCTGTAATTTACAGGTGGAATTAGATTACTTTTTGCGCAACTCTGAAATCCATGTAACTGTAATGAAAGTGGCCATTTCATGGTGTTTGCTTACATTATCTAAGCGTAAGTGCTCCATTGTGTCTAGATAAGTATCATTTTGATGTTTTATAATAACAGTAAAATTTGCACAGTTAATAAACACGCGAAAACTTGGTCACTTCCATTACACTCTTGCGTGGCATTGCCCAACAGGTTTATTTCTTGTGTTTTTATTAAAAATATCAATGAAATAATAATCGTTTCTGAAATTAAAATTACACGAATTTTGGGTAAACGTACCACATCGAATGACTTTTTGTAATCAACATTTCATAGACACTATCCGCAATTAGAATAGAAATTAAGCGACACTAGGTTCGATTCAATTCCAATAGTAGTCCGTATTTCAATAACCTAATGGAGTTCGTTGAATTTAAATCCTCACGAGACTTTTTTTATATTATTTATTAGTTTGTTAGTGCTCGATTATTGGGAATATAGACCTACAATTTTTTTGAAATGAAGTGTTGAATCCCAATTATTCAAATAATGATCTCTATTACTCACTTTAATATTTTTATTAACCGGCCGATTTCTTTATTTTTAGTATAAAATCTGAAATGAGGCTAAAGCACGTGCTCTGAGGAATGATTTTTGGAAATAATTTCGGTTTGTATTTTTTATCGTATATTTATAAATAATTGTCTTCAGAACCCCTTTCGAATTTGAGTCTTCAGAGGACATGTTTACTGATGATAGCAAGACTCGGCTGTTTTATTAATTTTATTTATTTATTTTTAATTTAAATATTTTACGGTTTGACTAAGCTCTCATGTGTAGTATTTTGACAATATGTATTATGAGTTATAAATGTAATTACATATTTTTAAGTTATTGGTTGTGTCCAAAATAATCATATCAACAGTGGTATTTGTTAAACGACATAAACACAACAGCGGGAGCGCAGTACGTTTGAGCGTAGTACAGTTCTGTTTCAATTTTAGTGATTTAATTCTATTGATACGCTCAAGGGTGCTGATTTTACTTGTAAGGTATAATCTCGATAAGATTTTTAAGCTTACAATGCTTTTCTTGATGCATTCCGACTGGTGCGTTAAGATTGACGAAGATACGCTCGTTACAATAAATACTCGAGGCGTGGGTCGAATTTAGACAAGGAAAATTATCATCACAAAGGTGTATAAGAAATGTTTCTATGTCATATATCTGTTGCTGCCTGACAAAAAAAACTTGGCATGACAGAGCAAATACCAGTGAGTAGCCATGATAGAATTAATGTCGACCGAGTTACTAACTTACTGCAGCAGAATGATTGGATCCTGACATACAAAAAAGAAAACTAAAAATGGTACAGCACTTTGTGATAATTACGTAAAAATTCAACGTCACTTCAATTAACTAGATTGTAGCTTATCGAGCTTAAAGAGGCCGTGACCAATACGTTGGCTGGGACCTTGAGACGAAACGTAGTGTTTAAAGTGGTGTGTTGAAGCTGGCTAGGTTATCTTGATACGAAATAGCAAGATGAACATGTAGCAACTAAAAAATAAAGTAGCATCGCATTCGAAACATGGATTTCAGCATTCCAACGACATAATTAAGTGATAGGTTACTTAAATTAGCGTTACCTATTTATTGTAATCAGTAGTAATCACAATACAGCTGTTATACTTTATATCGGGTAACCAAGTGCCGTGCAGTGATAATGATAAGCATTGATTGCAGTTGATATCAAAAGTGTTTACACTTTCGCAGCTTGTTCCGAAGTGTCAAAATATATTTGATATCGATTATCATCGGCGACATAGTTCTAACAGGTCGTTCACCTTATTTATCACTGTCACAAAGTACGTGTTCTATAAAATCGTGAGTGTGTGGAAACTAAACCATGATATTTTGATTAACACTCATCAGTATTGATTCGTAAATCGAACGTGCAATTATCGTAGATGTAAGGACTAGCAATTTGAAATGTTAACATTTTGAACGCACCAGTCTTAAGCATAGATAGTAGCTACTCACTACTGATTTATTATTATTTAAAATCATAAAAGCATGTTTTAATGATATTTATTGTCAAATGAGCATAATCATGCCTTCGCTGCTTGTGCATTTATAATTCCAATAAATTGTGATTATAACAAAACGTTTTTTAACTCTATTACCATGGATACTGGATTAGATGTGGACTGGATAGGAATGAGGATCACCAGCAAAAGCTGTAGTTGTCGCAACCCTTTTTCGTTGCTACGTAATCCTTCTCGCGAAAATGCCTTAAAATATTGTCGTTCGAGTAAAACACATAATGTTGAAATCTAATAACATATCGTTTTGTGAAAATGTGTGCACGGTGTTTTTCACCATACAATTTAATAATATTTCAAAACAATTTCTCATAAAAAATGTACCTAATGGTAAAAATTACATTCAAATCATTCATGTATATTTCAGTTGATTTTAACTTTTACAACCAACGTAAGGAGTACCATAGAATATTGTCAAGTAAATTCCATAAATTCCTTTATAGTTAAATGAGCCGTTTAGTAAAAACGTTCTGCTTTGTCACTTGAATAAGGGCGCTCAGAAATTTAATTCGCATAAAGGTACAAGACAACTTACGAAGCGCCAAAGTGGGATGTTTTTACTAAACGCTCACAAATATAGTTAGGTACATAGTAATACTTCACGGAGGCACCTATCCTCGGTGATTCGGTACATAAAGCATTGAAAAATGGTAAATTATACATTTTCAACAGAATCACTGGTAAATACTAAACCTATCTAGACAATTCATTTAATGATTTGTCGTGTCCAGGTACATTTGGCTTGGAATTGAACGAATTCATTCACTCATCATCATCAATTAGGTACGCACTGCAGCCAACAGCAATCTATAGATATTGTAACATTATAATATTAAAATTAAGAAATGTCTATTCTTCGACACTTCTATCTATATTAAACCTCTACCACTGAGCTGAGGTCCCTCAGAACCATTTTCGAGTTCACGATGTTGATAATGGGCCATACAGCTTTTGCGAAAACGGGCGTCTTTCCTGTGGACATTGCGAAAGTTAACGGTTCAGGATGCTTAGCCAAGTTGCCAATCGCTTGCGCTTAGTAGCGTATCGTTGTTTTCTCTCTCTGTCACTCATATTCATATTCATTTATTCATGCTATCATAACTTCATATAAATACATCAAATATAATACATGTCAGTTATGATACCCTGTAAGGGCACTGCAAATAATTATAACCTTAAAACTAGTCTTAACTACTACCTTATCCTAAGTACAAAAATTACAGAATTATAAATTTACAAATAAAAATTAAATATTAATGTCATTGAAAAATTCTTTTAAATTATAATAACATTTTTCTATTAATTTATGCTTTGTCTTAAAAAGAATACAGTATTTTTTTCGCCTTTTAAATCATCTTTTAATTTATTGTATATTTTTATGGTCATGGCGTGTGGACTCTTTCATATTATTCCGACAAAGACAATTAGCTGCCTTTAGTTTACGATTGACGATTAAGCGTTAGCAATTTGCAACTTGTCTAAGTACCATGACCACATAATTCTTAAGAACCGGAAACCATCTACCGGCTTGTATTTATTCAACAAGATAATTAGAGTTCTAGAGCCCTTAACTTTCATATGTCCACAGAATATTTGTATTCTAACTCATACAAAAAAATCTGTATGACCCAATAAGATACATACATGTCACGTGACAGACAGTGGCAGAAGGTTCTGAGAATACTGGGTGTGTAATACGAGTGGTTCTGGAAGCTTCTGGAAGATGCTTCATACGATTAGGGTATCCTTGACTAACTCCTTGACTTTGGCGCGGGCGACCTTGCCGGTGGACGTCATCGGGATCTCGTCGACGAACACCACGCCGCCGCGCAGCTGTTTGTGCTCTGACAGCGTGTCTGTAGACAGTATTGCGGTCTGGTTTAGAATCCTTGGATAACCTTTTATAAGGCAGAGGGAATATTTTTCCCACCATGTTTCAACATTGTGTCAAAGTGGCAAGAGTCCAATTTTGCGCATTTCGGACAACTGTCTGCCCGTTAAAGGGATAAATAATCCGTTAGATACAATTTTATTATCAATATCCTTTTTCTTAGGTAAATGAATAACATTGATCTGACAGATATATTTTATTCAGGAATGGTGAAACAAGCCGGTTGTTATTATTGCGAAGCACAGGACCAGCCTGCGAAGCTTCGCATGTACCTATTTATTACCTACAAACATTTTTGTTCCTCAGTCATGGTTGATTTTTGTGTATCGAAGTATACAGGATGGCCAAAAAATAAGTGCATTTCCGTTGCCTGTGAGGTTTTAGGGCTCAGGAGATTTTTGGAAATTTCAGAAGGGTTGATTTTTTTTAATACGTACCGACTGGGTGCTAGGTACTATAAGTGCTATAATTAATAAGAACTACTACTTCTGAAGCTTGAAGTTATTTAAAAAAAACCCATAAGGGGCTTACTCGTATTGTGCTTCCCAAACCTCACTGGCAGCGGGAACGCACTTAATTTTTGGCCACCCTGTACATGGGTATACCTATCTATTTAATATATCATTAATATACGGAATTTGATGATGAGCCCTAATCGAGCTAAGAGTACAGTCAGCAGCAGATATACCTGAGCGGGCAAGGTGTCCAAGAAGTCATGTACACTTAAATCGTCAGAAAAATATGAACATCTAAGTTATCATTTTCACATACGCTTTCAGTTCGTCACATATATCTTAACATTCCAGTTTTTCTTTAACACGTACACGGTTATTTAATCACAATGTCAATAACGGTTACAAAGTCAGTGGTAACTAAGCACTCAAATTTAAGCAGTTGTCATTAATATCTACACGCACTGCCAATCACATACGTCAGCAGCCAAGGTGCCACCCGTTGCTTAGCAGTTGTTATTTCAATGGTAACTAAGCACCAACATTTTATGTGAATAACATTCAATACTGTAATTTTTCATTGTGTAATTAATTAGTTCGTTGAATGCAGTTTTTGCAATCCAAATGGTAAACGTATTTTCCTAGCTAGCTTCGGCACCTACCGCTGAACAGCTGCAAAGGAACTTTCTCTGTCACTTCAATTAGGGTATAATAAGAGTGACCATGACAAGTTTTTTCGATTTGACGATTTCGGATTTCGCGGTAGCGGCCCTGTATGCTTAGCCAAGTTGCCAAGCGCTAGCGCTTAGTAGCGTATCGTAGTTTTCCCTCTCTGTCACTCTTTCATATTAGAGGGACAAAGACAGTTAGCTGCGTTTGACGATTAAGCGCTAGCGCTTGGCAACTTGGCTAAGCATCCTGAGGGCTTATTGCGAGCTACGCACGAAGTTTTGCCTCTTTGTCACACTTACGTTCGACATTGCAAGTGCGAAAGAGAGAGGCAAAAAATCGTTCGTGGTTCACAATAGGCCCTCTGGTTATAACTTATAAAGAATATTTGATCCATATGTGACAAGGATTGCTTTGACGTCTGACTGACTGACAACTCACGAAAGCAGTGCAGACTTGTCACTGCATACATCTATCTCAGGTTATGGCAAACTATTCAAAATGGATACATTTCTTTAGAATATTGAAATATGACTTATATTTGTAATAACATATTGTTAGGTAATAAATGAAGGTTGCAGAAGTACATTCATTCCGGACCTAATAATTATCAATATGACGTCAGTAGGTAACGTCAATATTTCATTGCAAGTTTGAGAAAAATAAAATGAAACAGATAACAAACATAAAACATTTTATTTTCAAAAATTGAATGTTTCATACAAGCTTTTTTCGCTGGAGGACGTGGTGGCCCACCGGTAAGGCTTTCATTCCGAAGGTCGTGGGCTCAAATCCTGTCGGCTCGTACCAATGAATTTTCAGAACTTATGTATGTACGAAATATCATTTGACATTATTTACCAGTTGCTTTTCGGTGAAGGAGAACATCGTGAGGAAACCGGACTAATCCCAATAAGGCTTAGTATACCCTCTGGGTTGGAAGGTCGAATGGCAGTCGCTATCGTAAAAATCAAGCACCTACGCCAAATCTTGGGACTAGTTGTCAAATCGGGCCCTAGGCTCTCTGGCCGTGGCAGAAGCCGGGGTAACGAAAAAGCAGGAAGAAGAAGACAAAGTATTGTCGCTGACTGTGCTTTACTTCCCACGACCAACTTACACATATCGAGACGATTCTAAGAAGCCCAAACACAATGGGGGTTAGTTGTTTCATCACAAAGTTCCTATGGCTACCTTCCAGTTCCACCATCAGATCAGCTCTTTGTCATAATAATATTGCATTGTCATCAAATTTAAGCAGCTCAATCTAAAATCGGGAAATGGTTCAAATTTAACTTGCAAGATTCGATCATAGACAACGGAACTGAAAACATAAGTTGAAACTAAATTCTAAAAGCTTGTAAAAAGAGAAAAGTAAATAATTTATCCTAAAGTTGACTAAGAAGCTATACTGTCAAATTATTGAAGAGAAAAATGTGAGATAGATGTATCTGATGACAAGACTGCACTGCTTTCGATGATTGTCAAAACAGTTACTTAAAATAAGTATAGCTATTTTTCAATCAATATTCAACCATATTTATACCATACAACGTCTATTTTTCCTTCTTGTTCAGATATATTTGCCTTATTGACTGCTTAGGTACCAGTGGTTTTTTAACAGCTGAGGTATCAATGATTTGTTGTATGTTAAGAAATTAATGAAAATCGACTGTTAAGATATTTGTGACTTGTTAAGCGCTCACAAGTAAATACTATCATGACAGTCAACAACTTTTTGAAAGTTTAAATGTTAACCTCTCTTTGGACACCTCGAGTGTATAGTGACTTCTGATGCTGACTGTACCTACCTGGCGCGGGACTAGGTAAATTTGTGTAAAAAAAATATCCAATATTACGAGGTCCTAAATAAATCTATTGCGCAGTGACTCGCCGTCTGCGCAACGGTTACCTCTCAAATTCCGGTATGCTTTTGTATTATGTAGCATGACATGGTCATGTTGCTGCTTTCCCTAACCCGCTGTCTAATACCACTATTGGTAGTAATTATGAAATTGCTCGGATCCGTCGCTATACTGACCAGCCACGAGATCCTTAATTTCTTGCGCCGTGACTTGGGCCCCGGGGCTCCTCACGACCATCGCGACCGGCCACTCGCCGTCCACTGGGTGAGTGACGCTGGTCACGCACACATCTTGGACGCCGGCGTGCTTTTGTATCACCTCTTCTAATTCCATAGGAACTACCTGCCAAGAATCAAGGTATTATTCGGTCATATTTTCATATTTCCGAATATAAAGTCTCAAAATCTAAAAAAAATATATATACATAAGATGTTTTCAAATTAGTTGCCGATACTTTAGGGTATCCATGTGCTCATAATAACGAACAATTTTCTCTATGGGACTCATATTGAAACCACAAAAAAAAACGCCTTTCTATACAACGCGGGCCCACCGACTGATCAACTTTTTATAAAAGAAGCCTTTTTCTTTCGAGATTTCGATATACTGTGTCCCCAATAAGGAAATTTGTTCGTTATCGTGAGCGCATGCAAACCCTGGTCGGCAACTAATTTCATAACACCTTACAATATATGTGTATTGGCATTTCTTCTGTAACAGCAGTATGCTTAGCACATGATTGCTATGTCAGTATGCCGCCGCGAGATAGATTTTTCATCTTTTACTGACTAGCGCGCATAGACATTGAATTCGTATAAAAGTACAAGCCAATTCCGTCCTTATGATGGGCGAGAAAGTAACGCTCACATATGATGTAGGTATACAGGGTGAAATTTAAATCGTGAATCGTAATATGTTTTTCTTGCTCTATAAACAACTAACAATTAAATGCCCCACAAGTTACTTAAAAATGGACATTTTTTTTGTATTTTTCGGGCTTGTGTTTTTGTATTTTTTGGCTTTAGAATATCAAAACGGATTATTAAGGCAAATTAATTGAATAATTTAAATTACTTCAAATTGAAGTAATTAATAACGCCAATTTTGTCATTTCGTTAAAAATTTAATAATATTCATTACATTTTTCGTTTATTCAAGCTATTTAAATAGCTTGAATAATCGTTATAATTTCTTAGAATCACCTTAAAAATAAAACCACCAAAAATTAAAAAAAAAACATGACTATTTCTAAGTAACTTATTGTGGGACATCCAATTGTTAGTTATTCATAGAGTTAGAAAAACATTGCGATTCACGATTTAAATTTCACTCTGTACACCCAATACACCAATCATCCATTAGTTCAATGGATGTAAGTAACCCGCTGGCTAGGTACAATACCCAAACGGACTGTACAAATGTACAGTCATTTAGATGAACAGAATACAAACACAACATTACACAATATTGGTCTTACATGGTGAGAGCGAAATTTGATGAGCATCTTTATTCTTTCCACGAAAAAGAAGAAGCCGTTCTCGTCTCTCCTCAGCAAGTCCCCCGTCTTGTACCAGCCGTCCGGTGTTATAGCCTTGGCCGTTTCTTCCGGATTGTTGTAATACTCCTGAAATATTGGTACCTATTTCATGAAATAAAACTATGAAAGCTGATAAACTCGCGTATATTAATTAACTATTAACTTCATCCGGACGTTTCGAACACTTTACAGGGTTCATTAATATACCTACGCGATAACACGAAAAAAAAATGCAGCAATACGTTAACGTTAATTAATATACCATTCATGTTTAATCCTCGCGGTAACCGAAGAAAATATTATATTAAATAGTTTTTCTTTATTAGAATTCAAATAATTTTGGCAAAATGGAATTCATGTGGCTAACTGCATGTCCAAGGTGTAATTTTGGTGCCGCTGCAATATAACGAAATATTTTGATGACAGTAGAGATCGATGAAGTATCGCAACAAGTTTATAATTAGTGCAGTCATTGAAGCGAAAAATA
The DNA here is from genome assembly GCA_025490895.1 of Thaumatotibia leucotreta. Classification (NCBI taxonomy): domain Eukaryota; kingdom Metazoa; phylum Arthropoda; class Insecta; order Lepidoptera; family Tortricidae; genus Thaumatotibia; species Thaumatotibia leucotreta. The sequence goes on from JALPQI010008828.1 coordinate 48,548, forward strand.
TGTATGACCTCCGATTTTTTTTACTGTGAACCGATTTGTATGAAATTTCGGAATTCGGCTCATCTTACTCTTAACTTCAAAAGTGAAAATGATCTGAACTCCGCCTATTATTTTTAAGGGGTGTAAAGAACCCCTTAATGGAAGAAATTACATTAAGCCATTTTATCGCTAGAAAACATGTCTAATAGTAAATGGTGAAATCGTAAAGTAATTTCTAACATAATTACCTCATATTAAAAACATTTTTAATCCCTTGAAAATCTTACAATCCTTGCAAACAACCCCTAAATTGAAAAAATCACAAAAATACTTTTGGTATTGATATAAAAAGATTTAAGTATAGAGATAATTATTATAGAGAATATATATTTTATATTCTCTATAATAATTATCAAATTTTTCACCCCCTTTCAACCCTTGAAAACTACCCCTTGACAAAAAATGTGATTTTTTTTTGATAAAATGAAAAGGATTTAAATATTATTCCACACTCTTATACCCCAACCCAACCCCTACACGTTAAGGAATGTCAATCTTCCATCATCGCTCACCAACATGAGATTATGACCACCTAAACGCAAATAAAAATATATAAATACTCGAATACCTTCAAAAATAATCATCCCCCAACTCCTAATCGTTAAGGAGTTGTTCCTTCCTTCATCAGCTAACTAACATGAAACGATAACTACTACGCGCAAAAACTTGAATAGCCTCGTCATGCCCGTATACTAAATTAGAGCTTTTGAAATTGAAATCTAATGAGTTCGAAAATATAATCGCTTTTCTTTTGTTCTAAACCATCGAATATGTCCTTTATAAATCACATTGGGCAGGACGAGGATATATCTCGAAAATGTATGAAATTTGTTAATTCAAAGAATTATCCTCTAACTCCTAATCATTAAGGAGTTAGAGATA
>JALPQI010008829.1:0-41963 GCA_025490895.1 Thaumatotibia leucotreta
CGTGATCCTGAGTCGAACAAGCTCAAACTTGTCCGAATTGAAAAAAAGTGTTTTGTTGAACAACGGTTTGTGAAAACGCCCAAAGATTTCGTTAATGTTCGCAATTTGAGCTGCCTTTTTAAGTATACCTATCAGATCTATATTTTTTTTTCAAACTAAACCCGGGAATTTAGGTCATATCCATATTAACTTTTCTACTTGGTATCCCCTTGTGTTGCACCGGGATATCCGACCACTGGTAATATCATTGGGCTCCGATCACTGAAATATAATTCATAAATTTTTATTAAAGAACTTTGAACATAAATTAAAAAAAATATACGCTTTAAATGTAAATAATCGTAACTAATAAATAGGTACACAGTAACGTATAAAGAGTGTATTAAATATTTTAAAAATAAAAATGAAACCGCCTTCATTGGATTGACAGCCTCGCCTGGATTGACAGCTGTCACTTCAACGTATAGCACTGGCTCTGTATATTTAATTATTTTAAAATAGTTAAAGTGTATTTTAAAGTATAAAAAACAAGAGTTATCAAAAGTACATACTAGTGTAATTGTGCACGGAAAGTGATCGTGGGTATAAATATCAACGAACATAAGAATTGAAAACAGAGTTACCTGGATTATAAACATCAATACTTTGTACGTTTAACTTGGATGGAACGGATAATAGTGCACCAATTAGATCATAAAACTTTAACAATATTGATCAATAAACATTTAGTTAAGATTTTGTACCAGTGAGACAGTGTTTTTCGTAGATAAATAAAGTAAACATCAGCAAATTCCGTTGCTAATTCAACAGACTTGAGTGTACCGCTGTGAAACGACGTAAGCGACGCAATCTGCATGGCGCTTACGACCTTCGGCTATTGACGCGCCTACCGGACCGGACTGAGCTATTCGTTATTGCTGCAATCTGACAGGAGTCCGAATTGTATCTATTCATCAATACTTTACAAATAAAACTAACTTTATCATTCGCTCTTTAGTGAATACGCGAGCATTAACACAGCTACATGGCGCCAAAATGCTTAAAATGTAATGATCCGATTACGGATCGGTATCATATTGTGTGTAAAGTTTGTAAATACGATTACCACTCAAAATGCATGATTATGTCAAACAAAAGATTTGATCTTATGTCACCCCAGAGGAAACTTGATTATATATGCCTCTCCTGTCGAAATAGTCCAGACTTAAATCAAAGTTTTAATACTCCATTGACGCACCCCAGAAGTTCTTCTCCGCATCACTCACATGACTATGTTACTATCCGAAAAAAAACATTTACCGCTAATATCCTCACTGAAAATTCCTTCGAAGGCCTACCTGAGGAAGAAGATAATTCAGACTCCAGTTCTTCACTTACTTCCTCGTTGAATCAAAAAACAAACAGGAGTTATACCGTATTGTGTCTTAACAAGAGTTACGTTATAGATGAGCTGAACGATAAGATCGCGAGCCTAACCTTGAAGCTGAAATCATCTGAAATGGAAGTAGAGAGGCTGTTGTCCGAAAATTATGCTTTGTCGAAACAACTCTGCGATTATGACTTGAGAATTAAACAATTGACTAGCATCTGTAAATCTACAGATACATCATCTCAAGTGTCGTCAAAGAAGAGACGCAAACCTGTATCTCGTACTAAACTAGACTTTACAACGGAACCTGATGTGCCGACTTGCACCAAAACATTACTTTTAGATCCATTAAGTCCTGCGCCAAACTCTGTTCCGGAAGTCATTTTTGTTAAGTCACCAACTACTACTTCTACGGAAGAGCAACAGTCGACGACAGCTCAAAATAATTCCAATATGTCTGTACGTGACTTACAAAAGAAATCTCCAGCATCTTACCCTTCAGATCAACGTCAATGGCCAAAAATATTTGTATTCGGCGGTCAACAATGTGCCGGAATGGGACCCTTGCTACTTAAATTGCAGAAGGATACAAATATCCTAAAATATGACGTCAGTTCTTTCATCAAACCCGGTGCATCTACAGAATGTATTTTAGAGACAATTAAGAACCAAACGTTTCGCGAATGTGATAAAATTATTTTATCGGTTGGTGAACATGATTCTTACCCGACAGAAATATTTACACACTTACACAAAGCTTTAAGTTTGTTATCAAGCAACCCTGTGTTTGTTTTAGGTGTACAATCAAATAAAGAAATTAATGTCATTAATTTAAATTATATGCTTAGTCACAGTTGCTATAATGTACACAATTTAGCTTACATTGACTGCAAGAATCAAGTAAGATTGACACATCAAAAAAAGTATCTGCGAAATGTTTGTAAGAAATTAATATTACGCATTGACCAAATAGACTATAAGAACGCTTTTTACTCTTATAATGAAAAAAAATGTATAATAGAATCTCTGCCACATACAACACAAAATGTGACAGAATCACATCATGAATGCGAGCTCAAACAGACCCAATCAACCACGCCAATGAAATGTCTTCCTAAAAAGGGTACAATACCGTATTATTTCTTTCGTAACTAAAGATAATTCTAAAGTCTTAGGTTTCAAAAACACGACTAATTCGCAAAATGAGAATAATGGTTTTAAAATATATCATCAAAATGCACAAGGACTTAAATCTAAAGTTAGTCTAATCGAAATTCTAGCTCATTCAGACAATATTGATGTATTCTGTTTCTCTGAGTCATTTCTTAATAAGTACGAAGCTTCTACTTTACAAATTCAGGATTACAAAATGGCAGCTTATTTTTGCAGAACCCGGAAATCAAGAGGTGGTGTGTGTATTTACGCAAAAAAGAAAATAAACTGTCATAGCGTAGATTGGATTTCAGACATGTCCATTGAACAACATTTCGAAACATGTGGAATCTTCATTCCAGAGCTTAATCTTTTTATAGTGTGTGTTTACCGTACCCCCGACAGCAACATAGATATATTTATTAAGAACTTCGAAAATCTACTAAGCAAGTTGACTCTTAGATCTCGACATCTAAAAAGAAAACTTGTCGTGGCAGGCGACTTTAACATAAGTTTGCTAAAAAATGATACTACAACCAACACTTTTCTTTCCACGGTAGCCAAGTATAATCTCAAATACATGATTTCTACACCCACTAGAATAACCGCGCTATCTCAATCTTGCATTGACAATATCCTAACAAATCTTTCCGAGTATTCAGCCGAAGTGCTTAACTTAGGAATATCTGACCACACTGGCCAAATGTTGGTTGCTCAAACTAATCTAAGTTTTAATGAAACTTACTGGTACAAGTATGTCCGCAGAATTGATTTCTACTAGAATATATTTAAGAAATATCTGTCACAAATTAATTTCTGTGACGTATTTATGGAATCTAATGCTAACAAAGCATATGAAATATTCATTGACAAATTCTGTATGATATTTGACTTATGCGTACCAGTTGAAAGAGTGAGAATAAGTCACAAGAAAAAAACAAACTGGAAATCAAGAGGCATTTTAATATCGACCAAAAATAAACGAAATATGCATCTAATAATACAAAAAAACCAAACATAGCGACACTATGCCAAATAAGTATAAAAAATACTGTAAAATCTTTAAAAGGGTGATACGGACTTCTAAAATAATATCTAACAATAAATTTATACTAAACAGTACAAATAAACCTAAAGCTACTAGGGGTCTTATTAAAGAAAATACAAGTTTAACTAACTCTATACCATCCTTTATTTCCAATATTCAGTTGGATGGCGAAAATCTTACAAATCCTTCAGACATAGCCGAAGCATTTAATAAATTTTATACCTATCAAAACGTAAACACTTCACCCAATGTGGAAAAATGTAATGTATCTGGAAAATATATTAGTAATAGTATTTTTTTAGCTCCCGTAGATTGTTATGAAATCAAAAAAATTGTCACTCATTTCAAAAACAAAAAGAGCTCAGGTTATGATAAAATACCTATGTCATTAATTAAACTTTGCATAGACCTGATTCTAGAGCCACTCGTATACCTTATTAACTTGACGCTAGAAACCGGTATGTTTCCCGAGCAGTTAAAAAAAGCAATAATTAAACCGTTGTATAAAAAAGGTACCAAAACAGACGTAGCAAATTTTCGTCCTATTGCAATACTACCCTGTTTTTCAAAAATATATGAAAAGGTAATACATAATAGACTAGTAAGTTTCTTTAATAAAAATAACGTATTGTCCCCTTCTCAATTTGGTTTCCAGAAAGGGAAATCGACATCATTAGCGGTATACAATATGTTTAAACAGATTTGGGATAATATTAATGTACGTAAGCCTTGCGTGGCCCTGCTACTCGACATGTCAAAAGCGTTTGACTGCGTGGTTCACAATATCCTTTTGCAACAGCTAGAACGTTTGGGAGTAAGAGGGAACGCAATCGAATTGATGAAGAGTTACCTTTACAACAGAGAGCAAGCGGTACAAATAGAAAATTACAATAGACAAAACAAAACCATCGAATATACAGAATCATGTTATTTGAACGTTGTCTTGGGAGTACCCCAAGGCAGTATACTAGGCCCTCTGCTATTTCTCATCTATCTAAATGATTTTCCTACACAAATCCTAGAACCCTGTGTGATGTTTGCGGATGATGCCACAATACTATTCTCTAGAGACGATCTCACCATAGATTTAAATGGCAGCATCCAGTTTACGCTCAGTAAAATCTTGCAGTGGCTTGAATCATTTAACCTGAAGGTTAATCTTAGTAAAACTAAAGTCATTCAATTTAGGAACTATAAAACGGCTGCTATGACTTTGAATATTATGAAATCAGGTATTAACGTAGAAGAGGTTGACAGCGTAAAGTTTCTAGGTGTTATTATTGATTCTCATCTGAACTGGAAGTCTCATGCAGAATATATAAATAAGAAACTATCTAAAATGTGTTACGCCTTGTCCATACTTTCAGAATCTTGTTTTGAAGGTATAGTAGTTAGTTCTTATTACGGTAGTGTGTACCCGCTTCTTAACTATGGTGTAATTTATTGGGGCAACTCCGTTGATGTGGATACCTCCTTTAGGCTACAAAAGAGATGTTTAAGGACAATTTATCATATGGGTTTCACGGACTCCCTTAGAAATGTATTTCGTGATAAGCGTTTTCTTACATTAACTAGTATTTACATCCTAGAGCTGTGTTTATTTTTGAGAAATAATACGCTATATTGTACAAAAATTGTCTCATTAAAATCTAATGTAAGAGAGCAGTATAAATATAACGTGTACTTACCCAGGTCTAATAACGCCATATTTAAAAAGAGCACGTTTGTAATGGCAATTCGTGTCTACAACCACCTTCCAATAGATCTGAAGTGTATTGATGGTACTTCTTCTTTCAAAAGAAGGCTAAAGAACTGGCTCATTCAGAAAGTGTTTTATAGTTTAAACGAATTTTTTGCATGCTAACTAGTACATAAGTACAATTAAGTTAATTATTATAGTATAGCTATTATTTACATTGTACGCCCGCAAAGGGTAACTGTTGGAACAATTTTTTACCCATAATCATCTCTGTAAAAACATTATTATTATTATTATTATTATTAATCTCCTTAGGAATCACGGGCTTACAAATCCCGGTTTTTTGATAGGCTTGCGCGGGGATACAGATCCAACACGTAGAGGCCCTTTGGAGAAATTTGCTGTGTTGTACACCTGCTGCAACCTATTCACGGGCACATCAATAGATATCTGTAAACCGGTCCCAACAGGCGTATAGAGACTATTGAGAAGTAATGGAAAAGACTAATGGGCTATGGTGATGGAGGATGGATGGATCAGAAATGGAGCTATAGAAAAGAGGTCCGGACACCTGCCATAACATTGATTTCTCTTTGCTATCGAGGCAGGCGGTGACTCGCCGCCGACTAGATGGGCCCCCGTAAATGCCGTCACAAGAGACAGCCAGGGGCAACACCGGTGTAGGCGGCTCAGGAGTGTAGAGAGGTGTACACCGCTTTCTGCGCAGTGGCTTGACAGCCGCTGCACCAACTCGCGACTTACGCAAATTTACACTTCCACCCCTGGAGCGTATAGCTCTGACGACTCCTCTCTGGACGGCCAGTTTAGTCAAGCCAGAGCTGAGAGTCCTACGGGTCCCCTTGGGGTTCCACTCCGACCGACGAAGACACGCCGGAGGCGGGGACCCTGACCGACTCTCGGGAGCACTCGGGTCCGTGGGGTCGTTACTCCCCAACAGCTCGCCACAAGCTGCCCTGCGGCCTTATTAATCTTATTATTATCCTTTATTTATTTCTTTTCTCAAGTTAGGTTTGTTATAAAAATGTCTATAAAAGTAAAATACAATACAACATACAAAAACAATACAAAATATAAACACTTTATAAAAAACCTAACCTAGTATGCCGCCGGCAACGGGGCGGGCCCAAGCTGCCGGTGGTTAAGGTCGCAGAGAGAGGAACCGACGGACTATCCGCGCCGTGTCCAGGATTACCGCCTTCTGCATCTGACCCTTGACCCAGCCATCTAGCGAGAGACTCTTAAGATGTTGGTCGAGACTCTTCGCTATTAAACCGTTCGCTGTAACGACTATCGGGACTATGATCGTCGAGTCAACATCCCACATGGCGGTTATCTCGTGGGCCAAGTCTAGGTACTTACTGGACTTGTCCTTCTCGGCCTTCACGAGATTCTCATCATGGGGGATGGTGACGTCGACGAGCACAGCCCGGCGCTGCGATCGATCTACCAGCACGATATCAGGCTTATTGGCTATCTTATTATTATTATTATTATTCAAAAATTCACCCGACCTAAAAAGTAAAAAATAATTTTGGTTCCTACTACTTAGGATTTCCTACCAAAACCTTTAAACCTTTTACCCTATTCATTGAAATAAAATATTATGGCTAGGTACTCTACAGATTTCTTAGAAGTCGGTGCCTATAGGTATATATTAGATAGAGCTTTGTAACTTACTGTCACTTCGATTATGCTTTTATCAACAGAATGATCTGCCTCAGTCATTTTGATGAAAGCATAACCGGAGTGACAGTAAGTTACAAAGCTCTATCAAATACATATAAGTACTCGCGAAGTGACATGACATGTGGACATCGCGACTGACGTCATGGCCTGGCCCACACGGTAAAAGGAAAAGAGGACGACCCATAACTAGATGGACTGATGAAGTCGCAGAAGTAGCGGGCAAACAATGGCTGAAAAAAGCCCAGGATAGAGACTACTGGGCATCTCTGGAGGAGGCCTTCACCTGCAAGTAGCGGGGTTCTTGCATAAATTATAATAGTTGTTTAGTTATTTAATTTAAATTCTTTTTTTCTTCCGTTAACTCTATTTTATTATTTTAACGCAACTTAGAACCTAGAGAAAAATTGTAAATGCTGCAAGAAATAAAAGGCTTTTTATTTTTATTTTTATTTATTATTTTACTCGCGAAGTGAACATATTTGGCTTGGCACCGACTTCTAAGAAATCTGTAGGGTACCTAGCCATAATATTTTATTTCAATGAATAGGGTAAAAGGTTTAAAGGTTTTGGTAGGAAATCCTAAGTAGTAGGAACCAAAATTATTTTTTACTTTTTAGGTCGGGTGAATTTTTGAAGGCGGTTTAATTTTTTTTTTTTTTTTTTTTCATAGCCTATTTGGTGTCCCACTGCTGGGCAAAAGCCTCCCCTCTCTTCCTCCAATCATCCCTATCCATGGCCAGTTTCCTCCACCTCACGTCGTACGCGTCCATGTCGTCCCGCCATCTCCTCTTTGGTCTGCCTCTGCTCCGTTGGCCATCTTGTGGCTCCCAGTCAGTTAGGATTTTAGCCCAATACGACGGATGCATTCGGCAGACGTGCCCCGCCCATTCCCACTTGAGCTTGGCGGCCTTCATACCCACATCTGTTACTCCGGTCTTGGAACGCAGGTCGGTATTTCGTATACGGTCTGTCTGTGGTTTCATTTTTATTTTTAAAATATTTTATTTTTTGGTTTTTAGTAGTGTAAATATAAAATCGTTATTTAGTATGCTCTAAATACTTATAATTATAATAAAAAAAATTAATAATAATATAATAAAAAATTATTATAACTCATTATAAATACAATGATATAACTTATCGACTAAACTTATTAAAAGAACAAAAATTACAAGTGCCTGATCTAGGGTAAACCCTGTGTTTCAGGCAAACAATCAGTATTACATTAAATAATCTACAAAAAAAAAGAAACATGAAAATATAAGGTGCATCTTAAGTCTTAATTATCAAGTACAATTATTTAGAAACTATTTGTATAGCTTTGGTAAATAAACTATAGTACATTATCGTAAATAGAAACAAAACTTATTTTAACAACAAACGGTTAATAACTCCTCTGTATCCTCGTATGACATATCTAGTAAGGCATCCCGGATTGCTTTTCTACACGTGGCATGGTTGAGCGGATATAAATTAAGCTTTTCATTCAGCCTGTTGTAAAGAAATGGACCAAGAAAAACAAAGAACCTTGAAGAAAATGCGTGTTTCTTATGAATATATTTTGGGCAAACCATATGTTTACGCCTTTTATTAGTACGGTTAAGGTCGTAAGGGATTGCGGTGTGCTGTGATTTTAAAACTGTGCCCATTATAAATAGCTGTCGAACTGTTAACACCTCACATGACTTATAAAGGAGAGTAGTTGAGTAAAGATAAGGACGGAAGGTAGAGACCTTGAGTATTGCTCTTTGTGCTCTTTCTAATTTTAGTAGTGTAGTTTTAGCCGAACCACCCCATGATGTTATGCAGTAAGTCAATACAGATTGACATAGTGCCAGATAAACCTGCTTTATTAAATATGCATCCGCAATCGCACGCAGCCTTTTGAAAACAATTATCAACTTCCGTACTCGGCTGCATAACGCTTCCACATGATTCTTAAAGGAGAGACATTCATCCAGTATAATTCCTAAGTACTTTATTATGTTAGTATTAGTAATATTTGGACAATTACACCTATTTTTGGAGGGGTCCTTGCAATAGTGTGCATAGAGCGTAGTTTGATATTCTGCCGCCATATTTGAGTTTCGCATAGAGAACTTTACATAATTTTTAGACTTTATTAGAATGTACTGCACTGTAGTAGGCCATAAAACCTGAACTGGCGAACTTATATGAATACAACAACAATTTCAAAGGTAACTGCCTTAGCATGCCTATATTATTTAAATAATCACTAACCGCTAACCAACATGACATAACTACTAAGCAAACAATTGAATAGATCTCGAAAATGTAGGACATTTGTTATATTCAAAGAATGATCCTCCAACGCCTAATCGTTAAGGAGTTATTCCTTTGACCATCAGCTCACCAACATGAGATGAGACTATGACCACCTAAAGGCAAATACTCGAATAGCTTCCAAAATACATGAAATATGTTATATTTAAAGAATTACTCCTTAACTCCTAATCTCTAAGGAGTTGTACCTACCTTACATCATCAGCTCACCAACATGAAAGGATGAACCACCTAAAGGCAAATATTCAAATAGCTTCCAAAATACACGAAATATGTTATATTTAAAGAATGATCGTCTATACAATGGGTTGTGCTCTGAAGAACTGTTCGACATGATGCCAACGTCCACTTTTCATCATCGCACCGCTCGCCACCGACTGGGCGCTCATCCTCACACCTTGCAACCTAAATGGTCGCGCACCGTGCGGTTTCAGAGGAACTTCCTCCCGCGGACGGTCCGTCTGTGGAATGAGCTCCCTGCCGAGGTTTTCCCGTTGGACTACAGTATGGGGTTCTTCAAAAGAGGAGTGTACAAGTTCTTATTGGGTCGGCAACGCGCATGTGACACCCCTGGGGTTGCAAGCGCCCATAGGCTACGGTGACTGCTTTACATCAGGCGGGCCGTATGCTTGTTTGCCACCGACGTGGTATAAAAAAAAAAAAACATGATCCCCCAACTCCTAATTGCTAAGGAGTTGTACCTTCCATCATCAGATCACCAACTTAAGATGTTCATGACTAGATGCAAATACTTGATTAGTCTTCGAAAATCAATGAAAAATGTCATGTGTGCCTACAACATTTGAAGAGTTCCCTCGATTTCTCCAAGATCCAATCATCAGATCAGGATTCGGTGACAATGGGACCAACTAGAAGATATACCCTTTCAAACAAAAAAAGAATTTTTCATATCGGTCCACGCGTCTTCGAGTAATCGGGGAACATACATAAAAAATAAAAAGATTTCGACGAATTGTAAACCTCCTCCTTTTTGAAGTCGGTTAAAAAGGCTATAATTAACTTAAATTTTACTTTCATGAGCCATTTTAAATATCACCACCAAACACAATCTACAAATGTCATGTGACAGATTATTATTACTATATCCACAGATAAAATATAGGGAAGATTCCATGTATTAAGACATACCTGAACAAACTATTGTCATCCTTTACCATCTCAAGATGTATTCCATAAGGAAAAAGAGACAAATGGTAGCTCTACTTGGTCGTGAATTCTCTCGATGACTCCATTTTCTTGAACAATGCTACCAACCCGACTAGATAAAAATGTTTTAAAATAAAAATAAAACCGCCTTCAAAAATTCGCCAGAACTAAAAAGTTAAAAATAATTTTATTTCCTACTTCTTAGGATTTCCTACCCAAACCTTTAAACCTTTTACCCTATTCATTGAAATAAAATATTATGGCTAGGTATCCTACAGATTTCTTAGAAGTCGGTGCCAAGCCAAATACGTTCATAGGTATATATTAGATAGAGCTTTGTAACTTACTGTCACTCCGATTATGCTTTTATCAATAGAATGGTCTGCCTCAGTCATTTTCATGAAAGTATAACCGGAGTGACAGTAAGTTACCAAGCTCTACCAAATACATAATACCTACTCGCGAAGTGAACATATTTGGCTTGGCACCGACTTCTAAGAAATCTGTAGGATACCTAGCCATAATATTTTATTTCAATGAATAGGGTAAAAGGTTTAAAGGTTTGGGTAGGAAATCCTAAGAAGTAGGAAATAAAATTATTTTTAACTTTTTAGTTCTGGCGAATTTTTGAAGGCGGTTTTATTTTTATTTTAAAACATTTTATTTTTTGCTTTTTAGTAGTGTAATTTATATAAAATCGTTATTTAGTATGCTCTAAATACTTGTAATTAGAATGTACTGCACTGTAGTAGGCCAGAAAACCTGAACTGGCTAACTTATATGAATATACAACAAACCGTCTGTGCGATATTCAAAGAATTATCCCATTATCAAGGAGTTATACAGTGTATCATCAGCAGGTAAAGGTATGAATCATTCAAAGATTATAGGTAACAGCCTTAGCATGCCTATTTAAAGAATCACTAACCGCTAACCAACGTGTCATAACTACTAAGCAAACACTTGAATAGATCTCGAAAATGTATGACAGTTGTTATATTCAAAGAATTATCCTCTAACTCCTAATCGTTAAGGAGTTATACCTTTCATCATCAGCTCACCAACAGGAGACTATGACCACCTAAAGGCAAATACTCGAATAGCTTCCAAAATACGTGTAATATGATATATTTAAGAATTATCCCCCAACTCCTAATCTCTAAGGAGTTGTACCTTACATCATCAGCTCACCAACATGAAAGGATGACCACCTAAAGGCAAATACTCGAATAGCTCCCAAAATACACGAAATATGTTATATTTAAAGAATTATCCCGCAACTCCAAATTACTAAGGAGTTGTACCTTCCATCATCAGATCACCAACTTAAGACGTTCATGACTAGACGCAAATACTTCATTAGTCTTCGAAAATAAATGAAAAAGTCATGTGTGCCTACAATATTTGAAGAGTTCCCTCGATTTCTCCAAGATCCCATCATCAGATCTGGATTCGGTGACAACGGGACCAACTAGAAGGTATACCCTTTCAAACAAAAAAAGAATTTTTCAAATCGGTTCACGCGTCTTCGAGTAATCGGGGAACATACATAAAAAAAAAAAAAGATTTCGACGAATTGTAAACCTCCTCCTTTTTGAAGTCGGTTAAAAATGTCATTACTATTATTGTTGTCCAGTCTTCATCGTAAGCTTTTATCGGCAATAATAATATCTTTACCAAATTATGTAGCGAGTACAGTAGGAATAAACCTTATTTCCTACTCAGATTCACGATCTTCTGCGATCCTTTATATGTCATGATTTCTAAATCTACATTTTAGGATAAAAATAAAATCACAAAAATAATGAAATATTTTCTTTAATTAAAATGTCATAAAAAGTGTTCTGTCTACAACGTATGCCACTAGTTGGCGCCACTTAGCGGTAAGGTCCCGCTAAGAAACACAATTATCTAGCCTCAAAGAAAAACTAGGTCATTTTATTTTTTTACATAATTTTATTAACTCGTACAAATCATTTAAACACGAAACTATAGGCGCTCTGAGAATTTAGACAAGTTTCTGGACCTGACGCCTCAGTGCTGCCGCCCTGGTGAACGGCATTTCAGAAAACCCTCATTATAACATGTTTTACGGAACTAATCATCCCTTAAAGCATACCTAACAATTTTCGTATGATGGCTTATTTATAATTAATCAGTCTACACAAGTATCATATCGAGGGTTTCCTGGTGAAACCCTATAAGTACGTGACACCTAGTTTCGAGAAAAATGATGTTAATAGTACATTACTATAGAGGACGGGAAACGAAGGGTTACAGGCCAAGTAGATATATCTGGCCGAAGGAACTGAGGCCAGATAGGAATACGCGGCCTGTAACCCTGTTTCTCGCCGAGATTTGTATAGTGCTTTTCTCAAACTTGTCATGAAATAAAACGAACTGATTTCGCCGAACCATACTATTTGATTTGTAAATAAACCGTACTATTGGTTTCGTATCGTAAAACATTAAAAAAAACATTCGCGCCTAACTTTTTTTTAATCTGTTTGAGGTATCCTTTTACCTGGTGGTATAGACATTAGTTCTTAGGTTTTTTTTTTTTTCTGTGGCTGAATGTCAAGACATAGTGTCACAATTTGACATTTCAAAACAAAAGACAGTTTGTTTGCAGTCCTAGGTGTGAAATAAATACATGAAATCTCTTTACATATCATCTTAGCATATGTCACCGGATACATAGTATTTACGGGTTTAATTTAAAGTAAGTAACATCAACATTCCGTAGCAAGTTTGAGAAAAGGTTTATTGTCATCGGACACTTATTTTGATAAATAGATTCGTAGTTTTATGAGTGGTTTGTGAAAAGCAATTTCATTCACTTTAAGTTTATCTATGTTTTAGTTATGTAACTCATCTAGTTTTCCTGTAAGATAACATTTTTTACCAAGGGGTATCGACTTATTGGGTTTAGGCATAAATAAAAAAACCATATTTGTTACTAAGATGGTATTATTACCAAATAAAAACTTAAAAAATAGACGAATCTGAAAGTAATAACGGTATTATTCTACATCTGAAAAAGTAAGTGCTATGCCAACAACGTTTTTAGGCTTCTTATCCATCCATGACACTCTTCAGGTATAATTCAGTATGTTTCAGCGAGGCAAAGTGCTTCTATGAACGGTTTGTCTGTGACTGGACCTGGTGTTTCAACGGCAGATAAAAAAATATAAGCTGAAAGGCAATGAGGATGGTGGGTTTCCATGGTTGTGAGGATCCGCACATTGTTTTGCGTTGCCTATTGTGTTTGTGGTACTCATGCTTTGGTTGGGAGAATCAGTTTCTGAAAAGGACTTCTCAGATCTTGATGAATCGCAAATTGATATTGCCACCCAAATGCGCTATATTCTCAACGACAGTAATGGCATGTCGGACTCAAGTGAGTCTTTTGTGGATTGTTGAAAAAAAAAAACTGTTGTTGGAATCGATCTGTTACTTGATTTATTGTGCTTGCATTTTTTCCGGATGATGAAGCTGACTTATTGGGCCGTGAGTGTTCGGGTGAGGATCCTGCATGTGTGCCGCATCCTGGGGACTTTCGCAGTTTTGATGAGTCGCGGATTGATATCGCCGCCCAGATGCGCAGTAGTGGTGGTAAGGAGACTCAAGTGGGTCTTTTACAGATTGCTTGAAAGTAGTGTTATTGGGATGAAGTTGCTTATACAGGTAATTTATTCTGCTTTCGTTTTTTTTTCAGATGATTGAACTGAGGATCCTACTTGCGACTGTTTTGCCAAAACAAATGGATTTTGACTCGGATTTTGCTACTGAGGGTCCAAATGTTTCATCCAAACAGGAAGATTTTTTTATGGAGCTGATTGATGAAGTTTTGGATCGAGTTTGGATTACTGTGGAGGATGACTATTCAGCGGGAGCTCCTTGTGTTCCTGATACAGATTCGGAGAGCGATGCACCTCGGCGAGATGATTCTGACCGTGACATTGTTGTTCCTGAGGGTCCCGGTCCAGGGAAGCATTGGGAGCGTTCCTTGCCGATGCTTGACGGTGTTGGTCTTTCTGGTCAAGGTGAATGTATGGAGGGAGCTTCTTCTTGCGTTTCGGATTCCGAAGACGATACATTGAGGGTATTGGAGCCGACTGACTCTGGCCACAGTGACGGCATGATCCGTGAGCGTTCCGGTGCTTGTTCGCAGGTGGAAGGCGCTGTTGATTTGATTTTGGACAGTGTTTTGGATAGGGTTTGGGATTGTGTCGGGCCCCTGAAGTGACGTAGGCAGGCTGAGCTGTCTGAGTGGACGGTGGATATCGCTAAAAGGCGAAAGCTGCTAAAGTTCCAAAGGAGGCTTCAAGGATCGAGAAGGTTCCAAGGAGGTTTTGGAACTTTAGCAGGACGCTTAACGCCTTGGGTTATATAAGGTAACCCTTCCATTTTTCGCTTTTTAGCGATATCTCCGTTCAGATGGCTTGGCTTGCTTGCGTCGCTTCAGGGGTTTGACGGAATCCCAAACTTTGTCTGAAACATTGTCTAGAATTGGGTTAGCAGTCTCTTCTGCTTGTGGGCAGGCGCCGGAGCATTCGCGGATCATGCCGTCATTGTGGCTGGAGTCGGTTGGTTCTGATACTTTTAATGTATCGTCTTCGGAGTCTGGAACGTGGGAGAAGGCTCTTTCTGTGCATTCGCCTTGACCAGAGGGACTGGCATTGTCGGGTGTCGGCAGGGAGCGTTCCTGGTGTTTCCTTGGACTGGGACTTTCAGGAATGATGGTGTCGTGGCCGGAGTTATTTCGCTGAGGTGCGTCGTTCTCTGGGTCTGTGTCGGGAGCGCAGGGAGCTCCCGCTGAATGGTCATCTTCTGCAGCGGTCCAGGCTCGATCTAAAGCTTCATCAATCAGCACCATAAGGGGGTCTTCCTGTTTGGATGAAACATTTGGACTTTCATTGGTGAAGTCTGGGTCGAAATCTATTTGTTTTGGTGAAATAGTCGTGGGTGGGATCTTCAGTTTAATCATTTCAGGAAACCGAAGGAGGAATATATTGCCTGTTGGCTTTGTCCTAGTAACGTTGTTTTTGAGTGGTCTGTAAAAGACTTGCTTGAGTCTTCTTACTATTATGATTGTGCATTTGGGCGGTGATATCAATTTGCGATTCATCGGAATTGCGAGGGTCCTTGGGATGTGGCACATGTGTGGGATCTTCATCCGAATGGTTACTGCCGGGTGGGTCAGTTTCATTATCTGGAAAGAATTTAAGCATGATGAACTGAGTTACCGATTGATCCTAACAACAGTTTTCTTTAGTAGTCCACAAGGGACTTGCTTGAGTCTGGCATGCTATTGTTGTTGTTGACAATATAGCGCATTTGAGTCATTTTCTGAAATTGTTTTTTCTAATTGGAGTGTGAGTATCACAAGCACAATAGGTAGTAACGTGGGACAGTGTGCGGATCTTCAAGGCCATGGAAGCTTACCATCTTCATTGTTTTGCATGTAACAGCTTACATTTTTTACAATTGCCTTTGAAGCACTGGGTCTAGTCATGGACAAGCTGTTCATGGAGGTACTTTGCCCCGCTGAAACGTAAAAAATAATCAATATTATTTAATCAAAAGTACTAATCACAACTACCTTTTTATTATTTTTATCGTAAGAATCACTCAAAGTCGCGAAGTCTCATTAATCGTCAGTGCTAAAACCTGATAAGTTCGCATAAAACAACAACAATTATTTTCATAGTCAGTGCTAAAACCCGATAAGATCAAATAAAACAACAACAATGCTTTTCATAGTCAGTGCTAAAAACCGATAAGTTCAATAAAACAACAACAAAGCTTTTCATGGTAACGGTTAGTTACAATTATTGTAAGCTATTATAGCTTACATTATTGTTACTTGAACTCATTAATATAGTAGATTACCTGTTTCCAGCTTATTACTGCAAGCTAGGTAGTTGCACTAATTTTCTGCCTCAGTCACCCATCACACAATCATTCACAACCTTCTTTAATACAATACACCCCTTTTTAACAGCTATTTTCAATTAAATATGCAACGTCGCAGCGGTGCGCTTGCGTTCGTGACGCTACTTGTCAAGGCTGCGCATGATCATGGGGCCGTCGAAAAACTTATAGGGTTCTTCCCCGGACATATTTGAAAGAAATTTGTTAAAGGCCTCTTGCGAGAATCCGATTACTGGACTTAACATAATATTTTATTAGAGAATTGTTTCAAATAAGTACTATAAGTTTATTTGTTGGGTTCTCTTTGAATAAATTTGTATGTGCAATAAATGATATCGTATAAGTAGAATCCAACAAATGCTTTTAACGTATTCTAATTCGTAATAAAATTCTTTAAAGTTTGCAATCGTAATGAGGTGAGACCGGGTAAGTAACAGTAACTGGTTCTACATTGTGTGTTTAGTTTGATTAGGTGTAAATATCTCGGCACTAAATACCAATAAATATACATTATGTGGTTCTTCCATTAAGTAATAAATAAAAATTAAGTCTTAAATGTAGTTGTAGTATTTAGTTTTGATTTAATAGTTGAAATCAAGTACTTATTGGGTTATTTACTCGGCATATTTCCGTGATACATGTAAAATCAGCTTATCTGATATTACCATTAGATTGACCGATACTGAATCATTCTAAAACTGTTTTTACTTTAAAATCTCACTTTTTGTCACTTATCGGGTTTCACCAGGCAACCCTCGATATGAGTGTCATTATTAAACTAAACTTAATTTACTTTCTGGTTGACATGACATTGGATGATTACCAAATATGGTGGGTACTACGTCAGAATGTAACTAATCACTTATGCGCGTACCCTTGCCTGAAACAACAGCTTAAAAATGTGCGGAGCATATTTTAGGGCACCAGTCGTCTGCCTTTTTGATATTTTTGACCCATAATAGCCTTTGTTCAGGGTCCTGTGGAAACCTGTTGGAAATTAAAAACATCGATTACTTTCTGAGTTGGCTATCAATAGAGTTATCGATATCACGATCGATCTTTTAAGTACAACACTACGCGATACAAATATTTGAATCCCACTATTTTTAATTATATTACGAATGCAAATACGAATGGTTAATTCCCAAAACTACACACATGTATCCGGCAACAAATATTAAATAAGATTTTCAGCTACTTTTACCTTAATAGGCCCATAGGCTACGGTGACTGCTTTCCATCAGGCGGGCCGTATGCTTGTTTGCCACCGACGTGGTATAAAAAAAAAATAATAATAGGTTCGAAATCTTAAAATTCAAGTCAAAACTAAATTACCGGTGAAATGTAATGTCTTTATTTTGTTCATTCAGGTAACCCTGGCGGTTTTTACACCCTGGAGCCACACATGTCATCACTTTTATCACATTCCGTGCACTTATCGAACAGAAATATACACGAAAAGCTTTATTCACTTTTACTATTTGCGATTGGGGTGTCTGTGGTTTTCAGTGAATGGTGAAACACGTTGTATATGGACGGATTCGAAGATTATTAGTATATGATTCCTGCTCCGTCTTCGCATTCAAAGGCTCTGATATGCCTTCTGGTGCCTCTGATCCTTATTGAAACTGCTCGTATAACAGATATTTGGACTTTAACTTTAAGCCAAAAAATTACTTGCGAGTATGGTTTTTCCCATTTTGTATTTAGTTTTGATGCTATTCTTTTCAAGAAAGTATTATTTATCAAAAAATTAATCAGATTATTATTATGACACTTTGACATTTTCATCTTAAAATGTCCTATCTCTTTAATCTTTATACTACGCGAACGAGACAAAGTTTTCGTGACTTGAGATGTTTCATTTTTAAAGCTTGCTCAGCTGTTCACTCGTCATTCAACTTTATTTATACCGATTCAGTGTTGATAGGAAAGAAAAGTTAGTCCCACACATAAATGGCCACACTTGTTTTGTCGCCCGCGGGATGACTCTTTCGAATGGAACTAATTTCTCGAGCTGTTAACTTGTGCTACCAAAATCGAGGAAATGACGACTAGAAATATAAATTTGAAAGCCGCGACATGGGTTTATCGTAGCGCGAGCCATCTCGCGCTCACAGTGATGTGCTTGCCGGGCTTGTTTTCCTACGATATAGTTAATTAACTTCAATAAAATAAAATAAAATATTATAAACTATATAAACAAACTAGTGACCAACTATACTACGCCTTCTATTGTATTGTACTATAGAAGAATCTGTCAACTCACCACATACAAGTCCACTGAAAATGAAAGAATGTGTGCTTAAGGTTAGCACCTGGAATGTGCGCAGTATGCTTGCAGTCGCAAATGACTGGTTCCAAGGTGCCCTAGGAAGGCTGAAGACCGACCAGCCTGGACTGCACTTCAAGGAATGGATACTTATGGCGGTCACGATCCTCAGTCATGAGGTTGTGACGTAGAAGAAGAAGAAAAAAGTCAAGGTATGCCTGGATCGCGGTTACCAAAAAGAGTAACCTAAAATGCGTCAGCCGGTTGACAGAACAAAACGTTTAGTAAGGTGGAAGTACTAGTCCCGACGCGGCTGTACCAATACTCGTCATCATAGCTTGAGTTGCCATCAATAAAATAAAATCAACTATTAAGGCATTTAAAGGATGATAAATGTATTTTTTTTTTTTATTGATATTTAGGACAACAACAGCCGTAGATATATACATTTGCATATTCGTATTACAATGTGGGAGGCCAATAACAGTTATCCCTTAATTATTAATATATAGGACTTATCTTAGCTATCTGAAACTTAATTACATATACTTATTAAATCGTAGTAGACAGCGCGCGAGCGCAAGCCTTAAAAACATATTATTATTACAACTCAAACATACTTTTGTGTAATACAAAGTCTTGAATAAGAATGTGAAGCGGATTTTACCTACACCTATCTTAAAGTAAGTTAAATTAGTAGGTAGAAACTAGAATGCCAATGAACGTTGTTTACAATTTGTAAGGAATTTTATGGTTTACACGTCTACCCATGTTTAACGTAAAGATAGTAGGTACCCATTGAATTACATAAATGGAATACTTAGTTTACGTAGTTTACGAGTATTAGGACTGACAAATTAGGAATAAATATTTAAGTGACCTATGAACGATTGGATTATGTCTATCTAACTTTAATAGTAGGTAGTACTTTTTTTAATTAGTACGAATCGAGTATATAATATTTTCTCGGGATGAAGTTAAATTTAATTTAATTATACGCGAGTTTATCCGTTTACATAGTTTTATTTCACGAGTCGAGTACTTAATACACCAGTAACCCGGTACGCTAAATATTTCAAAAGATATTCAAACAAATTGGTGATAGAATCTAACTGGCACTGAACCGTTAACGCTAATACCTAATATATCTAATAAGTGAATAATATTGTGCGCTGTATTTAAGTTAAAGTAAATTACTATTGACCGGATTAACAATTTAGCTAATTTAATAGCAAAGTTGATTAACAAGCATACAGGCTTCCCAATGGCAAGCGGCAGCCGCAGCCCATGGATGCCTGTATAGCCAAAGGTGCCTTTAATGCTTCATATTCCAACTTTGAAATAATTAGATTATATCTAAATTATTTTCATAATTAGGTAGGACTGAGTGTTAATATTTTCAATGTCCCAATATGAGACATTCAAACTTGTACTGAGGTGCCATCCATTGGGACTGCCAGCAAAAGCACCTGACGCTTACTCGTACAATGGAGTTGACTAAGAAAATTTGCAATTTTGAGAAATTTTGATATTGTCACTCTGTAATATAAATACTATTTAACAAACCCCTCTCCCAAAACACGCGACAATACTGTTTGTAGATTTATATGTATGAGCAAAATATCGTGATTCAAATAAATATTTTATGTCAACATGTTTAGGTGGATTTAGACTAAACGAGTGTGTTGCAAATTGACGCGGTTTTAATATCTAGATGCAATGCCAATTCGCGACAATCTGGATCGAGCATAAATATATACTCGCCGGTTACAAACGGTACAATAGAAATAAACCACCAAATAGAATATCATGCACTGGACTCACCTGTACTGCCAAACTCCAAGGAAATCCAATAAGACAGGGATTTTTTCACTCGATCGATATAAACGGTGTTAACGGTGTGTGCGTGCGTCCCGTTCCCAAGCTTCACTACTTCCGCGAGTGGCGCTGTCGGGCTAGGGTCTTGTCCGGCGCATGCGCGCCGAGCAAACTCGGGCGATTCCATTGGCGGGATTTTGATATTGCACCGATTGAGTTACGTTTTGACATTACATCGGGATGAAAACAGTATTGAATGTTATAGACGTTAGAAACGAAACATCCCGCCCACCAAAATACCAATGGGATTTTCCCGAAATAAGAGCGGTTGAGAAAATGTTAACAAAACGATAAAAACTAAATTTACGATACTAAGCTTAAAACTAAAGGAACGTTAACGTGTATGTTTATTCGGATGGAAGGGGACATAGTTTGACCAGGGGCCTTTTGACTATGTGATCCCTAGCTGTTTTAACGGTAGCCACCCGAACTACTCCATCTGGCCCAGGATGCAAAACCATAACTCGTCCTAATGGCCAATGAAGAGGAGGCAGGTTGTCATCCTTAATAAGGACAATTGAATTTACGGTGAGCGGAGTCGAATCTTTGGTCCACTTTGGCCGCTGAGATAGCGCGTGCAAATATTCGTTTCTCCAGCGTTTCCAAAATTGTTGTTGGAATGCTTGGATAAGTTGCCACCGGTTGAGTCGATTGATTTTAACATCCGCGTAATCTGAATCTGGAACCGCAGTTGGAGGTTCAAGCGTTAAGAAGTGCCCGGGTGTTAAAACATTTAAATCGTTAGGGTCGGAGCTTAATGGACACAAAGGTCTTGAATTTAAAATTGCTTCAATCTGAGTGAAGAGGGTGCTGAGCTCTTCGAACGTCAAGGTTTGATCACCAACGATGCGATATAAATGACTTTTCGCGGCTTTGATTTGGATTTCCCAAATCCCTCCAAAGTGTGGAGTGGAAGGGGGATTACGTTTAAACACGATTGGCTCTGCGTGCGATGCTTGTTCGATACATGACGCCAATTGTGAACTCGCGCCGACGAAGTTCGTACCACAATCCGAACGAATGACGTTACAACGACCGCGACGGGCAACAAAACGGCGCAACGCTGCTATGAAACCGTCAGTAGATAACGTTGACACTACTTCCAGATGAACGGCTTTTGTACTGAGGCATACGAACAAGCATAAGTAAGCTTTATCGATTTTTGCACCACGATGTGATCCCAGTTTGATTCGGAAAGGACCACCGAAATCAACGCCTACCTCTGAGAACGGTTTAGCCTGATTTACGCGAAAGGCGGGAAGATCGCTCATGAACGGTTGCAGAGGCTGTGGATGCAAGCGGTAGCATCGGATGCACTTTGAAAGTTGGTGTCGTATAGCTCGCCTTGCCGCAAGTATCCAAAATTGTTGTAAGATCAAGTAATGAGTCGTGTTAAGACCGGGATGAAGATTGATACGATGAGCTGACTCAATTACTGCGGTGGTAAGCATACATTTTCTGGGCAGTAGTGCGGGATGCTTGTGTTCGAATTCGAGCCCTGAGCGAGCGAGACGTCCGCCCACCCTGAGTATACCCTGGTCGTCCAAGAATGGGTTGAGTTTACGAAGACTGCGTGGTAGCTGTTTTCGCAACTTGAGCTTCGTTATGACATCGGAAAAGTGCCGGTTTTGAAAATGCTTGACGATCGTTAGTAACGCGCGATGCCGCTCTATGTCCGAGACAAAAACGCTGTCAGATCGTGGAACAGTAGAACGCGTGTGGTCACAAAACCTGTGAATATAGGCTAAGACGCGATAAATCTTATCTAACGACGAATGCCTCTCGAACAAGCGATCAATCATAGTCGATTGTTTGGTTGCTTCGGTTTGGTGTGTAACTAAGGTTACTTTACGCTGTTCGGACAACACCACGTCATCGTTGTGGCGATTTGTTGAAATATCTCTTGGCCACTCAGAGGGCGCTTGGGACAACCACTCTGGGCCCGCCCACCATAGCTGATTGTTGAGCAATTCCTGTGGTAGTTGGCCACGAGAACATATATCTGCCGGATTCGTTCCCGAAGGAACATGTCGCCAGCAGGCGGTAGGAACGATGTCCTGAACATGGCTTACACGGTTAGCGACAAAAGTGACCCAGCGAGACGACGGGGCACGCAACCAAGCCAATGTAACGGTTGAATCGCACCAAAGGAAAGTTTCGGGCGAAGGAATGCGTAAAGTATCCTTCACAAATTTGATATGGTCAGCTAACAGGACCGCTGCGCATAACTCCAGGCGGGGTAAAGATTGTTTCTTCAAGGGAGCGACTCGTGCCTTCGCGCAGACGAGAAAGACGCGGACTGAGCCGTCCGCTTCGGTTACGCGTAAGTAGATCACAGCACCATACGCTAATTCGGAGCTGTCACAAAATCCATGAAGCTGATACGACTGAGCACTTTCGATGACAAATTTGCGTGGAATCTTCAGATCCCTAATTAGAGGGAGCTGCTGGGAGAAGTTGCTCCATTGGGACACTAATTCCGGTGGAGGAGTTTCATCCCACGAAGAACCGAGAATCCAAAGTTTCTGGATCAAGGCTTTGGCCTGGATTGTCAAAGGAGACAAGAAACCCAAAGGGTCAAAGATTCTAGCGACCTCACTTAGAATCGTTCGTTTGGTACACGGTTGATTTGAAGGTTGGACGTTAAAAACTAACGAATCTGAAGCAGGCTCCCACTTGAGGCCTATAACTTTGATGGTCGTGTCTTCGGCTTCGGTAAAAGTGATGGCTTCCGAAAGACACGCGTTTGAGGGTAAGTCACTCAAAAGTTCGGGTCGATTACTCACCCATTTTCGCAGCTCAAATGAGCCGAGACTGAAGAGAGCGATAACCTGCGATTTAATATCGCGAGCATCCTCCAGCGAGGAACTTCCGGTAACGACATCATCGATGTAGACATCAGAAGTTAAAACGGTCTTGGCTTTGGGGTAATTTGAACCCTCGTCGATAGCCAATTGCTGGACGGATCTGCAAGCGAGAAACGGAGCCGAGGAGACCCCGTACGTTACGGTATTTAGTACGTATTCCTGAATAGGCTCATCTGGGTGACCTCGCCAGAGAATACGCTGGTAATCGCGGTGATGGGGAGCTACGTTAATTTGACGATACATTTGGCGCACGTCGGCCATGAAGACTACTTCGTGCTCACGATAGTGAAGAAGATGTTGGATTGTAATTTCGGGCCTATTAAAAGCGTATCGTTAAGCGATTTGGAATTCGCGTCTTTAGCTGACGCGTCAAAGACGACACGAAGCTTCGTAGTTGCGCTTTCCGGCCTCAAAATACAATGATGTGGTATATAATACTTGCCCTGGCCCATGGTTTTTGCAGGCACCAAGGACATGTGACCACTTTCAATGTAATCGGTCATGAAATCAACATATTGTTGTTTCAAGTCTGGATCACGAGACAGGCGCTTTTCGATAGCGTGGAAGCGTCGCAGTGCTATCTCTCGAGAGCCCTGGAACACTGGCTCAGCGTTGTCCTTGAAAGGAAGGCACACGAAATATCGACCAGTCTCGTCACGGTAATGTTCGTTTGTGAAACTATTTTCACACAATTGTTCTTCTGGGGTCAATCGGGAAGAT
The DNA here is from genome assembly GCA_025490895.1 of Thaumatotibia leucotreta. Taxonomy (NCBI): domain Eukaryota; kingdom Metazoa; phylum Arthropoda; class Insecta; order Lepidoptera; family Tortricidae; genus Thaumatotibia; species Thaumatotibia leucotreta. The sequence goes on from JALPQI010008829.1 coordinate 24,121, forward strand.
TGGGGAACGGTATCGATTTCCCAGAAACGTTGAACCATATGGTTTAAGCTATCATCAACACTTGGAGACGACGGGACGCTGAGCAGACACGACGATGCCAGGCGAAACTTCCCGAGGATAAGCCAACCGAAGACAGAGTTCATGGCTCGCGGTTTATTCGTGCAGCGTTTCAAACGTTGATCAAGAAGTGACTCTACAAAGATGTCGGCAGCAAACAAGACATCGATTGGACCAGGAATGTAAAAACCAGGATCAGCTAACGGTAAAGTCTTGAACTCATCCCCTCCAGTCGTGTTAAGTTTTGCGATAGGTTGCTCTCCGCACAGTTTCGGTGAGACAAACATTTCCAGGCGGAAGTGCACTGTCTGATTAGAACCAACATCACACGTGACCTTACCCGTCACCGATGCAGGAGCGCCTCCCAGTACACATGGCCCATCACTAGTCGGTGTAGGCTGCAAGTTCAGCCGTTTAGCCGCGCGAGTTGTTAATAAATTATATTGACTTCCAGTGTCAAATAATGCCCGGAATGTTTGAAACTCGCCAGATGCGTCACGAATCTGGACGAGTGCGGTTGCCAACAACACGGTCGTATTCGAGGGTGAACTCGGTGAAGGTAACGATTCTTTAGTCAATAAGACCACTGAACTTGATTGTTCACCTGAAGGCTCAGGGTTGTTAGCCACTTGGTCACGGTGCAGTAGAGTATGGTGTTTACGTTTGCATTTCTGACATGAAAATATCGATGTGCATTGATGAACCGAATGAGACGCATTGAGACAGTTGTAGCACCACCTCTTTTCAGAAGTGACAGCCATGCGCTCGTCAATGGATTTATCTAGAAATGCCTTACAAGCCGATATGTGATGTTCGTCACCACAAAAAGAACACTTTCGAATAATTTTCGGTGTTGCTGACGCTTTGGGGGGGTTGACCTCTTGTTTATCACTTTTCGCAACGGAGTTAACGGTAGGAACGAGAAGTGTGTGTGTGACATTATGCTTCTTCGTTTTTTGCAAAGTTGCTGGCGCCTCTTTATAAGTGTTAGCACTTTTAGGAGTAACGGTGGTAAAATGCGTGTCGCGTAATAACGCTTCGCTTTTCGAGTGTAAATACGCCATAATTTGCTTATATTGCGGCATCTCAACATCGGTATGTTTTTCCTCAAACTCGCGACGCAGCTTTGTATCTAACTTTGCAAGGATGTTATAACATAGGATGAAGTCCCAATGTTCGACTGGCAACTTTAATTGTTTTAAAATAGTCAAGTTTTCGTCAATCGTGTCGAGCGCGTGTCGAAAGTCTTGAGCGTTATTTGTTTTGAAACTGACATCTAAAATGTCACGCCAGCACGTAAAAGCTAATTCGCGTTTGTCCTCATAGCGGGACTTAAGAGCGTCATATGCACTTAAATAATGCTCACTTGAGACCGGGAACGTTCTTATTAACGATAAGGCGTCAGCACGTAGAACGGACACTAGATAGTGAAATTTCTCGATATTACTCAACACGGTAGATTCGTGAATAAGCGCATTAAAAGTCGCGATAAACTCGGGCCATTCCTTAATGGCACCCGAAAAAGTAGGTAGCGTGATTTTCGGAAGACGCATGTTACTACTGTGCGAACCCGTTACTGAATTCTGTCTCGAAGAATCGGGTTGATGAGACGAACGCGGTTGTAATTTACGCTGTATCGACACGACCTTGAAATACGCTTCATCGAACCGTTCCTGAATCTCGTTCTCAGTATCGTCAACATCATCGCCTAAGAGATCCGAAATGATCAAATGAGATTCATGAAAACTGTCAGCGATATTTTTTATTTCCTGGCAATATGAGAGAAATAAATCGACCTGTGAGGTATCGGTATTGGCCAACCTATTTCCAAAGCCTTGGTTATACGGTTTAAAGCGATAGTTCGTTTACGTCGCAAACTGGGCAAGTTGTTGACCGAATAAGTTTCCTCAGTACATTTCTTACCGACATTCGGTTTAGATTTACGCCTCGTTAGATACGACATTATTATTACGTAATTAAAACAATGGTCACATATACGTAAATACTAAACAAGAAGACAACGATGAACGCAGTTAAAAATGTTATCTGAGATAATACCTACGGCAACAAGCCGACTTCGATGTTAGTATAACGCGACAACTATTAAAATTCGTCACTTCGAGTACGATCAATTAAACTTTAATTTGAACAAACCTAAAAACACACAGAACGTAACGTGATTTTCGACATCGATATTAAAACCTTTTAAAATCTTTTCGGGATTTATTTTTTAAATAACCTATTAATGGCAAACTAACGTTAATGCATGAAATCTCCGTTTACAAAATTAATAAATCAAATAGACTTAATTATTCCCTTTTAAGACGACAATACGTTAAGTTAAAGTTCCAATTTCAAAGTTAAATGACAATTTTAAATCACGACTGAGCGATCGAAGTGAATAAGTTTATTAATACGAAGTACGGTGGTACGGTAGGTAACTAGAATACAATAGAAAAACCAGCGTTAGAGGCGCGTGCTAACTCTCGTAAGGCGGGGGTCTAGTTATACTGGCGATGTGATTCCACGAATTGCCTACTCGTCGAATATTGTAGGTTATAGTTTTATAAATTGAAACGATTGATATGAAATCTCTATGATTTGAATACTAAAACGTTGGATGAAATTGACAATTGGTGTAAAACTGTTAGGTATGTTAATACAAGATTCAGAATAAGCGAAAGTATTGTGCAATTTTTAAATTCGGTGAGCAGTGGGTAACGGAACAAAGTGGAATAAAGATCGATTTTAGCTTCGTAATTACGCGATATATTGACGTTGGTATTCGTTTACACGGTAAGGAAAGATACTAAACGAGTATAACGACAATGGTAGTTAAAATCACGAAGTAAAATTGGTAATTGGTGAGCCGACTGTGTATATTACTATTAATTATTCTGTGGTATGACGATGACGATAAAATTCCCTGGTTTCGGCACCAAAAAGATGTTGCAAATTGACGCGGTTTTAATATCTAGATGCAATGCCAATTCGCGACAATCTGGATCGGGCATAAATATATACTCGCCGGTAACAAACGGTACAATAGAAATAAACCACCAAATAGAATATCATGCACTGGACTCACCTGTACTGCCAAACTCCAAGGAAATCCAATAAGACAGGGATTTTTTCACTCGATCGATATAAACGGTGTTAACGGTGTGTGCGCGCGTCCCGTTCCCAAGCTTCACTACTTCCGCGAGTGGCGCTGTCGGGCTAGGGTCTTGTCCGGCGCATGCGCGCCGAGCAAACTCGGGCGATTCCATTGGCGGGATTTTGATATTGCACCGATTGAGTTACGTTTTGACATTACATCGGGATGAAAACAGTATTGAATGTTATAGACGTTAGAAACGAAACAGAGTGAATGCTCGTTCTATCCCCCACTCTACGAAATCAACGAATTTCGATGAATCACGTTTTGTGTAACGAACGAATTTTGTAGAGTGGGGATAGAATGAGCATTCGCTCGTTTGGTCTAAATCCACCTTTACGCAATGGTACATCCTTAGAAGCTATTCTGTCAACAACTAAGTGCTTATACTACACAAATAATTATTATTAAACCTATGTGACAAATGAATAGTTAGTTTTACCAGGCCTGTGCAACTAGCGCGTTTGGTTCGAACTATCAGAGCGACCCCCGAGACGCCATCAGTAGGGCCTAAGATTATATAATTTTTGAAAAGGAACCAACCTTATTTTTCAGAAAAGGGTCGTTGAAAATACGATTTCCAACGTATGAAAACGAATAACGAAAGGCGCTATGAGGCGTCTGACATAGTACATTGTGCATCTAGGGAGGTAAGTATGATATTACTAACGAGAGTGTTAGGCTTTTATGACTCGAGTTAGTATTCCGCTTACCGACCGTGATGTATACAATGTTTTTCATCACATTTGCCGACAAAAAAATAAGTTTTAGCCATAATATTATTTTCATCACACTTGCTGTCTAAGCGCGCCATTGCTTGCGCGCGCAGCGGGAGTAATCATCATCATCATCATCATCATCATCATCATCATCATCATCATCATATCAGCCGAAAGACGTCCACTGCTGAACATAGGCCTCCCCCAAAGATTGCCACAATGACCGGTCCTGCGCCACCCGCATCCAGCGGACTCCTGCGACCTTCACCAGGTCATCGGTCCACCTTGTGGGGGCCTACCCACGCTACGCCTTCCGGTACGTGGCCGCCACTCAAGAACCTTCCCGCCCCAACGGCCATCGGTTCTACGCGCAATGTGCCCCGCCCACTGCCACTTCAGTTTAGCGATTCGGAGAGCTATTTCGGTTACTTTGGTTCTGCGGGAGTAATAGAAATGTCAGTACGTCATTTAATAATATTATATCTTAAAACTTATTTTTTTGTCGGCAAGTGTGATGAAAAACATTGTATGCATCACGGTAGGTAAGCGGAATACTAACTCGAGTCATAAAAGCCCTCCGCCTAACGGCGTCGGGCTTCTAACACTCTCGTTAGTAATACCGTACTTACCTCCCTTGATGCACAATGTACTATAAACTATAAATGACTTACTGACATTTCTATTACTCCCTAGGGAATTTCACTTTTCTATTACTCCCGCTATGCACGCAAGCAATGGCGCACATAGACAGCAAGTGTGATGAAAAAATATTTTTTTCAATCAAGATGCACATGTATAAAATAATCCTAATATTTTGCAAGCGATATATCGCGATACGTGACGAGCCAGCGTTGTAAATTTAGACGTGCGTTCCGAGACAGCGCGCGCTAATCATTGAATAGACCACGGAGACGGGGCGCTCTGCATGTACTTGTAGCCGTGCGACGCGACGCGCCGCGGAAAGCCTTCAATCGTTACCGTTAAATTTTTTTGGCATTCTGTCCAGACAGGTTACAAAATATAAATTCTGTTCACCCTAAGTTCATGTCTCTCTAAAGCATGCTGTCACGGTAATGTCTTGGCAATGATCACTATAAATATCATCAATTCATCAGCATCATGTAATTACTAGCAGCAGTAGAAGGCTTATGATGTAATCGCTTGTCGTTGTTGCCGTCAGGATCTAGCTATTAGCTAACCTACTACTTACGTATTAGTTATTACCAACTAATTCGCGACCTGTTTGACTAAAATGTATATACCTGTCGGAGGATATGATAGGTCCTTCAATATGGATCCGAGGCAAAAATTAAAGCAAAGTAGCCGCCATCTTGATTAATTTTTGATCCTAAGTACAGTGCCGAAAATTGAATTCTTAGGAGCCCATAGGTCCCTAAGTGTGGTTTCGTAGTCAAAATTATGTACATAGAAAATTAACGCCAACTTGATCTCTTATGTGAATGTAATTAATCTCGTAAATATATATATTTTTTTATATTTACAGCAAGGAGAAAATATATTTGACATACTTGGCGCGTGGCACCACTATGCAGACTACAGCTCCAACGACACTATGTTTATTTGGCCTGCGCGCATTCATTATCATCCTCGGGTAAGTAATTATATTTAAAGTTTCGTGAAACATACCTAGAAATACATGGTGTTACAAAAATTAAAATAATACGAAATATGAAAACTCAAGAAAAAAACGACGCTTACATTTTGGTGACGACCCTTATCCTCCTTAGCCTATTTCTATGGAACAACAATGGAAGTGTAATTTTTTGTTGAGTTTTCATATTTGGTCCCATAGTACAAGTTGTTCAAAATCATAAATAGATCCATGTACTTATACGAAAAGGATGACGAAACGTTATTCGGCCTAGTGAAAGATTTGACAAATGATGAGTATGATAAAAGCATTGTGTCATCACAATAATCCGTTTTATAATAATTCTGCCAAATGAAACGTTGTCATACAAAAATTTGCTAATAGTTGGTTGTCAAAGTGAACCATCGGCGAAATGTTGGTTGGCAAATGAAATTAGGGCAAAAAAAGTTCGGAGAAAAGGCAGAACCCAACGTACTTTATATTATTATGCTGTGGCAATCGTATTAAACGCCTTGTAAAAAATGTATTTTCTCAAACATGCAATGAAATGTTGTTATTATGTTCGTCATAATAGGCTTTAAAGTATGACGTTGCAGGCGGATGAGCCCGAGATTTTGCCCGAGGGTGTTGTTGTTGGGTCCATATTGGCACTTATACAATTTTTTCTTCGAATATTTTTACTAATACCGTTTTTTACTCATAATCATCATTACTCCGAAAACATTTTTTCATACTTTTTTTCTTACTAAAAATTATACTTCTACCTACAATGTTCATAACGATTAATCTATACTCATAAAGTTATTTGAAATAAATTGTTTATTTATAAACATTTTCCCATTAGGTTCACTCTGTTGTGGTTTTTTTTTTTATTTTTTTTATACCACGTCGGTGGCAAACAAGCATACGGCCCGCCTGATGGAAAGCAGTCACCGTAGCCTATGGGCGCTTGCAACCCCAGGGGTGTCACATGCGCGTTGCCGACCCAATAAGAACTTGTACACTCCTCTTTTGAAGAACCCCATACTGTAGTCCAACGGGAAAACCTCGGCAGGGAGCTCAATCCACAGACGGACCGTCCGCGGGAGGAAGTTCCTCTGAAACCGCACGGTGCGCGACCATTTAGGTTGCAAGGTGTGAGGATGAGCGCCCAGTCGGTGGCGAGCGGTGCGATGATGAAAAGTGGACGTTGGCATCATGTCGAACAGTTCTTCAGAGCACAACCCATTGTACAGACGATAGAACACACATAAGGAGGCGAAGTCTCTCCTTAGACTTAAGGGTTCAATACCGCCTGTGAGTCTGGGATCGTCGACTATTCGGACAGCTCGTCTCTGAACCGAGTCAAAGGGTGCAAGCTGGTATACAGGTGCTCCTGCCCAGAGGTGACAGCAATACTCCATATGGGGTCTGACTTGCGACTTATATAACAGAAGTCTTTGCCCCGGAGTAAAGTATCCCCTCGCTTTATTGAGCACCCCGAGCTTTTTGGATGCCAGCGTAGCTTTTCCCTCTAGGTGACATCGGAATTGGACGTCGTTGGAAATGTCGACTCCGAGGATCCCAATACTCCCTGACATGGTAAGAGCTGTGTCTTGGAACTTTGGAGCCACAGTAAATGGGGTTTTTTTAGCGGTAAACGCGCAAACTTGTGTCTTTGTGGGGTTGAACCTGACTAGGTTATCCCGACCCCATAACGAGACTCTAGATAAAGTGTTCTCGATGTCAGACACAAGTTTTCCGCGACTTTCCAGTACCACAGAAGCGAGGGATATTAGCACGGCCTGTGTAAAAAGTATCCCCAGTACTGTCATCCGCATAGCAATGGAGGTCACCGATAGACAACATGTCATTGATATGCAGAAGGAACAGCGTTGGGGATAGCACAGAGCCTTGCGGGACGCCAGCGTTTATGTCCATGCTATCAGAGCAGCTACCGTCTACTACGGCACGAGTGCGTCTACCGGACAAAAAGCTAGCAATCCATCTGCATAATCCCTCGGGCAGTCCATAAGATGGCAACTTCGACAAAAGGCCCCTATGCCAGACCCGATCGAACGCCTTCGCTATATCTAGGCTGACTGCCAAAGCCTCGCCTTGACTCTCAATGGCTGATGCCCAGCGGTGAGTGAGGTACACTAGAAGATCACCGGTAGAGCGACCGTGGCGAAAGCCATACTGGCGGTCGCTTATAAGATCGTGTTCTTCTAGGTAACCAAGGAGCTTAGCGTTAACTATACGCTCCATGACCTTAGAGAGAAGGGAGGTGATAGCGATAGGCCTATAATTCGATGGATCCGATCTGTCACCCTTTTTTGGAACAGGGTGCACAAGGGCCGACTTCCACGAAGATGGAACTTCCCGTTTGATACTGGAAAGAGCGAAGAGACGCGTTAACACAGGACACAACTCAGGAGCACAACGTTTAAGCACCACTGCAGGTATGCCGTCTGGCCCGCTCGACTTGTGAACGTTTAACGACAGCAACTCCCGCCGAACATCTTTCTGGGAGATGCGAATTTCTGGCATGGAGTGTGCGCACCGCGGGATGGTAGGCGGTATAATGCTGCCGTCATCGCTCACAGTCGAGTTCGAGGCAAAAAGAGCACCTAGAAGATCGGCTTTCTCTTATGCACTATGGACCAGATTACCGTCAGCATTTCGCAGTGGTGGCAGGGACGCCCGACAAAAGTTTCCCTCGGCAGCTTTGGCAAGTGACCAGAAGGCCCTACTCCCGGAAGGGTGGCCTGCAAGCTTCTCGCCAAATCTGCCGACAAAATCAAATTTTGCTCTGGCAACAGCTCTTTTGCTCCTGCAAAAGCCTCGAGGCAGCATTCAGTCTGCGTTTCGCATCAGAGACGTTCGGATCCTTATCAGTTACGGCCTTGGTCCAAGCCCTGTAAGCAGCCTGCTTTTGAACCACAGCTTCTTTACAGGGCCGGTTAAACCAAGGTCGCTTCTTTGCTCCTGTAGCGATTAGTGAGTTGGGAATGAAACAGTCCATTCCCAGCTGTATCGTCTCGGCGACATTAGTCGCACAGGAGTCAGGATCATCCGATGCGAAACAGAGCTGCCTCCAAGGGTACGAAGCGTAGAATTCACGCAATCCGTCCCAATCTGCTGACCCGTACTGCCAAACGCGACGAGTAGTAGTAGGTCGCGGTGGTTCTCGCTGCGCGCAAGGCGAATTTGTCCGGATAAGGCAGTGATCGGACGAGCCGAGAGGTGCATTTACTGCGATGGTGTATCCGTCCGGATGCGTGGTCAACAGAAGGTCAAGCAAGGAGCTCGTATGGTCCTCGATATCTGGTATTCTCGTGGGAGAACGTACCAGTTGTGAGAGCCCATAGGCCAGAGAAAATTCGTGAGCAGACCTTCCCGCAAAGTCGGTGGACCGGGAGCCCAGCCACTCAACGTGGTGGGCATTAAAGTCCCCCAAAATCACCAGCTCCGCGGATGGGTACTGCTCAAGCACTCTGTCGGATGTCGACTGTATGTGCTCGAAGAGTCGGGTTGTCTCTGTGTTGCCACTGTGAGACCTGTAAAGGCACGCGTAGACTCTGGTGTGGCCGCCGTAGTCCACACGCACCCACAAAACTGACAGGTCCCTGTCTTCAAAGGCAAGAAGACGACGACAGCATACATCCTGCCGGGCGTACATACATACACCGGCGTGTCTCACGAACTTATGTTCGAGTGTATAGCCGGGGTACAATAGGTACGATATATCCGCCGGGCAGGATATTTGCGTCTCCGTGAGGAAAAGTATGGTCGGCTGCGCAATTTCCAGGTGGCAGTAGACTGCGTTTAGGTTAGAGTGGATACCCCTGATGTTGCAGTAGTCCACTTGTGTGGATGGAGATGCCGCTGATAGTCCAAACTTTTTCTGTTTTCGCGCCATTATAGTGGGTGTACTTAATCCTAAGAAGGGTTCGGAGTGCCGACGACTCAAGGGACAAACAAACGGAACAAATCTGGCAGGGGACAGCGCAGGTAGTGCGGTCTGCAGGCACGGCGTACGGAAGGGCCCCCGGTCCCCCCCTGTGGCAGCGGCCGGGTCCACTCCGGTCTCCTCCCCCGGCACGGCCACTACTCCAGGGATTTTGCGCAGGTTGGCGGTTCAGCCTCCCAGGGCGGAGATTACGTGGTTCCTGGGTTCGGGAACCCTACTGACCTACGGGCGGCCAGCGGTCAGCCGTTTCACCGGGTCTCCCTGATAGCCGCATCTGCATGCCGCGCCAACACAGGCCGAAGCCAGTATTGTCAGTTCCGTAGGTCCCCCCGTCGGCAGCACTCCGCACCCTCGTTGAGCCTGGCTACCTTACTCACCAGCAGGAACACAACACTATGTGTAGGGGATAGTGTTATTTGGCTGCGGTTTTCTGTAAGGCGGAGGTACTTCCCTAGTTGGGCTCTGCTCTAGATAAGAGCGAGAGGCATCCGCTGTGCTGTGCCCTACCACACAAAGCGGGATGTCATTCGCTAAAAATCGCTGGTATAATTCTTTTATGAATATCATAAACTATGTAGTCATAATGGGCTTTGTGCAGAAACTGTTGTGGCATACTCAACTTTAGCATATTTCTTTGTGGCAGATTTCGAGTTGTTCGAATATTATTCGAGCATAATTTCGATGCTCCTATTTATGATGAGGCATAATCTGGATGTGCATAAAAAGTATCGGCATAGTTTGTTTTAGCATAACAGAGAAGGTATAATTACAACCTCTCAATATAATCGAGGTAGTAGTAATATTCTATACGTTACTTACTGTGTTACTGAGCTGAGTACTTTCTAGATTGCTAAAAAAAAATAACCTCGAAGACTAAGGCGGGAGCAAAGCTCCCGCCTTAGTCTTCTAACCTAACCTATCCCAGTCGGATCTGCCCCGGAAGGTTTTGTTCGCTCGCTTCGCTCGCTCACTGCAGAAATTTTCACTCTCACAGCAAATTCTGCCTGACGAAAAAGGCAAGTTTCGAACATGTGGCTACATGCCCAAAAAAAAATGCAAATCTAATTTCTGTCTTATAACACTCGGCGTAATTAATGATATGCCAAGATAGTTTCGGACGAAATAATATTCGAAATATTGTTATTTAAGCCAAGTGATGTTTCTGTCTCATTAAGTTGATGCCAAAATAGATTATACCAAGTCTGTTATGTCCTAAGCGTTTCGGACAAAAAAAGTTTAGAGGGAACCCGTTTAGTACAGTACCTACTCTGCCACAACCTGATTTGTGCAGGGTAGCTAGTTTACAGTAATAGTACGATTTATATTTAATTAAACAAAAATAATTCATACATAAAACCAGTACAGATAAAAATAAATACCTATAACATTAGAATATATAGCATAAAATAAGTATAGTGAAAAATTATATGAACATAAAAATTAGCACTAAGAATATGTATGAAAAACAATATTATGAACATAAATAATTCTATGTGATGATAATTATGAACAAAGATTATTCTAAATACCGATCATTATGAAGTTAAATTGTATAAGAAAAATTTTCGGAGTTCCAATAATCTAAGTTGCAATTTTATAAATACTTTGGCGCACCCGTTGTTGTCCCTAAGGACTGGGTCTGTGCTGAGTGTAAAGCAAAGCAAAAGAAGACTGATAATAGCAACACCCCTGTTAGGGGTGCCCTTAGTCCGCTGGTCCCCTGTGGTACTTTTTCTGCCCTTAACAGCAGTCAGGCATCGGAGCTTGCCGCGTTATGTATATCGATAAATGATATTATGTGGGTAGACTACGCTTGATATGAAATAAATCAGTCTGTATTACGGAACCGTTGTTTACTTATCTCCTGACATGGCGCAGTTGGATAATCTATAGTATAAAAGTGATAAAATTCGTATTTCGGTGATTAAATAACGGGGAATCAAACAGTGAGTCAACACTTAAACCGCCTTCGCCGTTTTGTTTGAAAACGATATTGCGAGCGTAACTACGGGCAATCTCAGCAGGCAATTGTCAAAATGGAGGAAGTCATTTGAGACATATTCGAAAGCATGTGAATTCGGCAACAAAACAGAGGAGATGCAGATTAGTATTTTATTGCATGTGATTGGGGAGCAGTGCCGAGAAGTGTATGACCAATTTACGGAAACATTTTTGAGCACAGCATCTTTGTTAATTAAATTTGATCAGTATTTCCTGCCCACTAAGAACTTAACAATGGAGCGACATAAGTTTTTTATGCGTAATCAGTCGGAAGGCGAGTCGACTGAACAATATACCTTCGAGTTAAAGAGGTTGGCCAAGACTTGTGAGTTTGGAAGTCTGAACGATGAACTTATCAAGGATAGGTTGATATGCGGCCTCATTGAAGATGGTCTCAGAGAACGGTTGCTACGCGAGAGTGACCTAACACTGACAAAAGCAATGGATATCAGCCGGATAGCGGAAATGTCGCGAGCACAAGCAAATCACATAAAGCCCGAAAAAGGAGACTACAGTCATATTCACGAGGTCACGGAGCAACAAAGAGAAGAACAGGTTTGCGAGGTGCATTGGACTCAGGGCCAGCGTAGGGCGCCACCGCCACGCCGCGGGCCGCCCGCCGTGTGCCGTTGTGGGGGCCGCGCCGCCGACAGCCGGTCTAGCTCGCGCTCCGCGCCGTCGGCGCCGCGTGGAAACGGCAGGGGCTCATCTTCGTCGTCGCGTCAGAGTGTGCAGAATAGCAGGAATAGTGGCAAAAAAATGTGACTATTGTGGATGGGTGCATGATAAGTTTAAATTCCCGGCGTACGGTCAGCGATGCGCTCGTTGTAATAAGGCAAACCATTTTGCAAGGATGTACCATGTATATACGGTGCAAGAAAATTCGACCGATCAGGTGAGTCGTAACGGTAATAAATTTAACACAAACAGTAGTTGGAATGTGAATATTTTGATTAAAGGTGTACCTATATCTTTCAATTTGGACACTGGAGCTGACGTAAACGTTTTACGCCGAAGATTCATATGGCAAATAGGTATTAAAGATGAGGAATTATCGCAGACACGGGTTAAGTTGGCAGGCTACGCGAGATATCAGATTAAGGTGTTAGGTAAAGCGCTTCTAAAGGTAATATGCAGGGGAAATGCGTACGTACTTAAATTCATTATTGCTGACGTCAATTCACCGCCGGTATTGGGAAGATCCACGTGTGAGGAGCTGAACCTCGTTAAAAGTGTGATGAGTTTAGATTCGTTGGTAGGGATCGGTAGTTCAGAGATATTAAATGATTTTGAAGATGTATTCATAGGTATGGGATGTTTACCGGGGGATTATTAAATAAGATTACGAGAAGATGCGCGGCCGGTCATCCGTGCACCGCGTCAACTACCTATTGCGTTACGCGATGGTGTTAAAAGGAAACTTGACGAAATGTTACAGCAAGGAATCGTGGCAAAAGTAGAAGGACCCACCGACTGGATAAATAGTATGACGAATGGTGACCTTAGAATTTGTTTGGATCCGCGCGATCTTAATAAAGCTATACGTAGGGAGCATTTTAAATTACCAACGCTAAACGAGATAACGGCTAACTTAGCCGTTGCTAAATACTTTAGTACGTTGGATGCTAAACAATCTTTCTGGCAAGTGAAGTTAAGTGAAGATTCCACTGACTTTTTTTTTTTTTTTTTTTTTTATTATTTTCTTTGTCTAACGTGCGATCGGTTAACCAAACCATAAGCAGTTGTATTTTGATTTGATGGCATGGAAGGTCGTCTTGTCCATTGACAAGCTACCTTATATTAAAAAAAAAAACTATATTTTATTTGGTGAAGTCCCAAATGTGAAATCTCTTAAGTCGTCTTTGTGGCAAGGAGTTGCTCAATGCTGATGCCAATTTATTTTGGTGGTTGCATATTCTAGTTTTGTAGGATTTTGCCATGCGGTCTATTTCCTCCTTTATAGTAGGCATTTGTAAATATTCATGCACATCCTTTATTTTGGTGAACCACGGTGCGCCAGTTATTTCTTTCAATATATTATTTTGAAACCTTTGAAGTATCTCTATGTTCGAATTTCTAGCAGATCCCCATAGCTGGATTCCATAAGTCCAGATTGGTTTCAAAGCGACTTTGTATACAAGAAGTTTGTTGTTCACTGATAATCTAGACTGTCTACCAAGGAGCCACTGCAGTGACCTGTATTTGAAGTTAAGTTCATCACGTTTCTTTACTATGTGACTTTTCCAGTTTTGTTTCTTATCAAGATGAAATCCGAGGTATTTCACTACATTACAAGTTGGCAATACATTTTCTCCCAATTTAACTGTTGGACAGGTGTCGTGTCTTAAGGTAAATGTTATGTGGTTAGATTTTACTGCACTTGCTTTAATTTGCCAACGTTTCATCCAATTGTCAATTTTGTCTAATTGCATTTGAAGAACTTGCGATGCAACGTCTGGTTTTTGATTGCTGGTCAAGACAGCTGTATCGTCAGCAAATGTTGCTGTTAGAACGTTGTCACTCTCTGGAATATCTGCAGTGTACAAAAGGTATAAGACAGGCCCCAGTACCGATCCTTGTGGGACTCCTGCCAATATGTCGTAGAATGCTGAAAAGGCATCGTTTACTTTAACGTAAAATATTCTATCCTGCAGATATGATTTCAATAACAGATATATATTGTGCGGCATGGTTTTCTTAATTTTGTAAAGCAATCCATTGTGCCAGACCTTGTCAAATGCCTGCTGAACATCTAAGAACACAGCCGAGCAGTATTCTTTCTTTTCCAATGCTTGTCTGATCTTATCAGTAACTCGGTGTACCTGTTCGATTGTAGAGTGTTTTTTCCGAAACCCGAATTGGTGGCCTGGAATGAGTTGTTCGTTTGTAATATACCAGTTTAGTCTTTCCGCCAATACTTTCTCGAACACCTTCGATAACACTGGGAGCAGGCTTATGGGTCTGTACGATGATGCTGAATGTGGTGGTTTACCTGGTTTGGAAATCATGGTTATTTGAGAAGCTTTCCAGATACTTGGATAGTGTGATGTTCTCAAAATGCTGTTTAACAGTATAGTGAGATAGACAAGTCCTTTTTTTGGCAGCTGTTTCAGAACCTCCGCTGTAATTAGATCATATCCGGGTGCTTTTTTCAACTCCAATTCAGAAATTATTTTCCTTACTTCAGATGGGGTGCAAGAGCCAATAGGAGGGCTAAGCTGCAAGTCACTTTCAAGAAATGATAACACTTCATTGTTGAAATTATTATTATCACAATCATCATTTGGTGTAAATACTTTGCTCAGAAATATTCCAAATGCTTCCGCTTTTTGCTCGTCAGTTTTAGCCCATTCGCCACTATCCAGCTTAAGTGGGACTTGTGCCTGCTGTGGTTTATTTGAGGATTTCATCATTTTCAAGAGAGAATAATCATTTTTACCAGACGGAGACAGGCACTCTAGTTGTTGTTGTATGGTTTCATCTTCAACTGTTTTTAGATATGATTTAAGGTCTTTTATTGCTTTGTTCCATGCCCTTTTATCTTGTGGATGACGCGAGTTGTGCCACACCCTTCTAAGCCTTCTTTTTTCCCGAAGCATACGTTTTATTTTTACAGGAACGACACTCGAGCTGTATTTACAATTGCTTATTCGTTGTGTACTCGGAGTGCTTAACCATGCTGCTGTTTGAATTTGTTTCGTTATCGTTACCGCTGCTCTGACTTTTGTACTTTTAATTCAGTATTCGGTAGGTATAAATTCTTACGAATGCCCTTTGGAATCTCGTCGGCATCAGAGATCTTTCATAAGAGACTATACGAACAATTTGCTGATTTTGAGGGTACCATATTATAGTACGGTCAAATCGTAAATTAAACTCGAAAAACATGTAGTAAAGCTGCATTTTTGGTATGTTATTTAGACACACAGACTACGCAATATCTTCTCGTCCAATATACCGCAGTGTCTCAAGTCGAAAGTCTTCGACCAGTGTGTGTTGCCAGTGATTACTTACGGATCTGAAACGTGGTCGTTCACTATGGGACTCATTAGGAGGCTCAGAGTCACTCAACGAGCGTTGGAGAGGGCAATGCTCGGGGTTTCTCTGCGAGATCGCATCAGGAATGACGAGATCCGCAGAAGAACGAAAGTGACTGACGTAGCCCGAAGAATCGCCAGGTTGAAGTGGCAGTGGGCTGGCCATATTGCCCGGAGGACCGATGACCGGTGGGGTCGGCGTGTTCTCGAGTGGCGACCACGCACTGGACGGCGCAGCGTGGGAAGGCCCCCCACAAGATGGAGCGACGACCTTGTAAAGGTTGCGGGTGTCCAATGGATGCGGACAGCTCACGACCGATCTGTGTGGAACTCTCTGGGGGAGGCCTATGTCCAGCAGTGGACGTCAATTGGCTGATGATGATGATTTAGACACCATAGGGCAGTATAAAAACACATTTTTCAAGCAAAAAAAAGTTGTGCTAGCTGCGTTATACGTGAAAAACTGTGAAATTTACTGTCTATTTTTAGTTTCTGATATTTATAAAAAAATCCTTACGTTTTTTGACAATATGTATCAGGTAACGTTTAAAGATGAATGAATTTGTAACAAGATGAGATAACATGCATTACCGTAGGTCTTATAGTTTCAGAGATTCGAGACTTCAAATAGTACCCTGTTTTGTAAACTAGATAAAATGTTGAGTTTTGCTAACGTTTTTGGTTTAATATCGCCTTACCTAATCATGCTACGAAAAACGTGAAATAATAGAGCAAATAATATTCTTTCATTTAAGGGTAAATTGAAAGGATTTGAGCTACCTTGCATTGCCCTAAATTATATAGATTTAGAGATACGACATTTCAAAATGTGCCCTTCATTAAGTTAAGAAAATAAATGCATGTTTTGAAGCCTCGTATACCCCAACTATAAGACTTACAGTAATTGTTATCGGCTCAATTTGTTCCAAATTTAATGTAGTTATTATCTACAATTACTTTTTTTCTTAGCGCGAACGTTTTGCCCATATTTAGTGTTTAGCTTTAACGTAACCTTAAATTTGTTTATGTTTTGATAAAAGGGCACTTTATGAAATGTCGTATCTCAAAATATATAACTTACGGTGATGCAACGTAGCTTAAATCCTTTCAAATTTAATGTTCTTTCTTAGTTTTATAGCAATCAGTATCAAAAAGATAATAGATTTTTAGTTAAACGTCAAAAACAAAAAAGTGCGAATTTTTTTTCCGTTTTTTACGTCCTATGCCCAAATATTTTTTTTTGTTTTTCTTTTAATATGCATTTTCGTATATATCTATAAGGCCTTTATAATATACCAAAATTGCAGCTATGCGATTCGACTTGCGATTTGTATGAAAAACTTAGATAGCGGGCCTCCTGCCTTTGGAATTTCGGGTTTATACTTTCAACTACAAAGTTCATTGACCTAATTTTACCCTTAAATTAAAGAATATTAAGTGCGCTATAAGGTCATTATTGCATGTTTTTCGTAGCATAATTAGGTGAAGCGATATTAAGTCGAAAACGTTAGCAAAACACAAAATTTTATCTAGTTTACAAAAAGGGGGTACTTTTTAAAGTCTCGAATCTCTGAAACTATAAGACCTACGGTAATGCATGTTAGCTCAATTTGTTGGAAATTTATTAGTCTTTAAACGTTTATTTACATATGATATCAAAAAACGTAAGGTTTTTTTTTAAATAAAAATCAGAATCTAAAAAATGGCCGTAAATTTCGCAGTTTTTCACGTACTACCCAGCTAGCACAACTTTTTTTTGCTTGCAAAATATGGTTTTATACTGTTCATATATACCAAAAATGCAGCGATACTACTTGATTTGCAAGTTTAGGGTAAAATTATGTACAATTTGACCGTACTATTATTCATAGATGACCCACTTGTACTGGTGAAACGAAGGAAGTTCATGATAGGCGTTTGCGTCAGGTTTTAGAGAGGTGCAGACAAATTAACATTAAACTAAATAAGCAGAAATGTAAAATAGGGTTGTCCCAATTGAAATATTTAGGACATGTTATATCGGAACATAGGCCCCCCACAAGGTGGACTGATGACCTGGTGAAGGTCGCAGGAGTCCGCTGGATGCGGGTGGCGCAGGACCGGTCATTGTGGCAATCTTTGGGAGAGGCCTATGTTCAGCAGTGGACGTCTTTCGGCTGATATGATGATGATGATGATGATGATATCGGAACATGGGATTTTACCGAATACCTCGCACACATTAGCAATAAAAGATATGCCTAAGCCGCAGAATGTGAAGGATCTAGAAAGATTTCTGGGTCTAGTAACGTATGTGGGCAGCTTTATT
>JALPQI010008830.1:0-38537 GCA_025490895.1 Thaumatotibia leucotreta
TGCTAGGACATGGCGAAACTATATATTTTGTAGATAGGGGCTAGAAAATTTGCCGCATCGACCGGTTACGATCTATTGTGGCAGAACTATATTATAGTTTACAACGGAACCCTAAAAAATATAGCAAAATGTATAATTGTGTTACACAAATTTACACAATTCCTAAGCCTAATTGTTTTGTCCTCTCAACTCGATAAAAAGACATAAAAAATGTATTGACATTGGACATTCTGTTAATTTGCATTGTATGACAATATCTGTAGTTTCATTAATGGTTATTGAATGAACATTAGTGTGAATTGAAAACTTTTTACACATAGACATGAAATTATTATTCATTTTTTAGTTTTTGCGGAAAAAAGCAGACTGTGTTGTGATGTTCAAGTTAAACCCGAATTTACATAGCGGTTGTCTTAGTTTTTGCAGACATTCATGTGTAAATGTAATGTGTTTAATATTTATTAGGAAATCCTATTTTACGACGAAAATTTACGTTCGTTTATTAGCTGGTTATTGCTATTTTACGCACGTCACTGGTATTGGCTAGAATTTGGTTACGAACATTGGCTATTTTCAGTTTTATTATTTCTTTATTCATCTTTCTTCATGGGTTATATATTTTATAATATGATTATAAAAATAAAATACAATAAAAAATAGACAAACAATACAAAACATACTATAAAAAACCTAACCTAGAGTGCCGCCGGCAACGGAGCGGGCCCAAGCTGCCGGTTGTTAGGGCTACAGGGAGAGGAACCGCCGGACTATGCGCGCCGTGTCCAGGATTACCGCCTTCTGCATCTGACCCTTGATCCAACCACCTAGCGAGAGCCTCTTGAGGTGTTGATCAAGACTTTTTGTTTTATTATCATTACATAGTCCAAAGGGGGTGACACTTGCCAACGAAATTTCAGGACCGGTTTTGAAAGGCAATTCAGTGTGGCTAATCCATGATTTATTTGTTCGTAGCTTCCAGTATATTGGCCGTGTGGTGACGGCAGTAAGAATACATTTTTGTCATCACCCCAACTCTTCCCGCGGGTGTTCGTAAAAGTCGACTAAGAGATTGTAGTGTCACTGACCATTCTTTGATAGAAGATTGATGATGGGCGGCAGCGTTATTGTAGTGGACACAACTGCGATCGCCAATCCGCTTGCGTAGCGTGGCGTGCATTTACCTCCTAATGCGTCTATACGCAATAATAGGAGAGGCCTACGTCCAGCAGTCGACTGAAATAGGCTGATGATGTAGCATCAAGTATATAGGATAGGTTTTGTCGGCCTCCGTAACCTAGTTGGTAGTACCCGGCCTACGAAGCTGGAGGTTCCGGGTTCGAATCCTGGCGAGGGCATTATTTGTGTATTTTCATAAATATTTGTTCCTTGGTCGTGGCTGTCTATGTATTTAAGTATCTATATCGTCGGTTGACAAGCAAAACTCACTAAGTAACAAATACCTACTTGAAATAAAGCTCGTATCTCAGTTCTGATTCAATAATGACAAGAGTTTGCTAAGAGTACGAGTAGTGACAGTTTTTATAGTGAGTTTTGCTTGTCAGCAGACGATATGTATCTTGAAACTATTTATGATGTATCTCGTCGCCTGGTGCCCACATCACATGTTTTAATTGACCGTGGGACTAAGTCGATTTTTGTAAGATGTCCCAAGATATTTATTTATTTATAGGATTGTCGTGGCAATATGAGCACCTGTGTATCTTAATAGAACATATAGTGTATCTATGTAGAACGAATCAACGAATGCACAAGCATTGAAATTTGCCCTGTAGCAGTACCAGTGGAAAGTAAATGATACGTTAGGTTTTACTCGATACGTAAAGCAGGCCATCGCACTCACTCCAATAAGTAAGTGCGAGCGCGATAGAATGCATTACGTATCGAGTAAAAGCTAACGTAATCTTTACTTTCCAACTCATGGTACGGCTACTGATATGATATACTGATATACTTTTGCTCTCTTTAATTTGTCAATCTGTTCTCTGTAATTTTGATGTCCTCTCCTGCCTTATTATGTTACATTTTGGTCAATATTAATGTACCTATCATGTATTCTTGTTCCCCTGAAAACCAGCGCCATGGCTAAAACTTTAGCGACATATGCTAAGTGGCATCCATTTTGGTGTTGTTTTTAGTTTAAGATGTATTTTAATTTAAGTTTACCGTTTACACCAAATAAATGAATTCTATTCTATTCTATATGCCCGACCACCCGCTTTGTCTCATACCTATACTGTGCGCCAGAAGAAAACAAAAGAAATTTAAACAAACCTAAAAACTTGCATTATTTCATAATCACGCAATTTCAGAACATAATCTTGTTCTTGTCATCAACTTATAACCTTAAACCTTGAGTTCACATACATTCTTAGTTCAAATTATTGCTATTTATTAGTATTTACATTAAAATACGTCTACGAACGTGTTTCACGATATATCAGAGACAACAAACGCTATTGGAAGTCATATAAATAAATAAATATCTTGGGACATCTTTCACAAATCGACCTATTCCCACGGTAAGCTCAATTAAGGCTTGTGATGTGGGTACCAGGCGACGATATATATAATAGATAGATAGATACATATAGATACTTCAATACATAGACAGCCACGACCAAGAAACAAACTTTTGTGGTAATTACACAAAGAATGCCCTCGCCAGGATTCGAACCTGGAACCTCCAGCTTCGTAGGCCGGGTCACTACACTACCAACTAGGCTACGGAGGTTGGCAAATATTTCATTGAATTTAAACGTTCGCTTAAATTTCGAATTAAACTCACATGTATTCATAGTCACTGGCGACATGTTTCGGACAACTTAGGTCTCCATTATCAAGCACAGCCCGCGTTCACGCCGCACGATTCCTGAGCGTGAAGCGAGGCGTGAACGTAAACTCAGTACTTGACAATGGAGTCCTAGGCTCTCCGAAACATCTCTCGCGTAATAACTAAATACACGTGAGTTTAACCGTTTCAATTATCAGCCACATCTGTTTACATTTTTTTAGTTTTATACTGGCGCACGCTATACAAAAGTAACGAATTGATAAGCCTGATAACCTAATGCAACACGCATGCACTGTTGCAGTGACGCGTGGCGCAAGATGGCGGGCTCTGCCAAATTTCCCTTTCGATGACATGCCAACGTATGTTGGCTCGGCAGTCGACTTTCGCTGAATATTGCTATTTGGTTACTATAATTCTTGGGGAAAACCTTATTGGAACTATTTTACGTAACTACTCACGTATTTAAGTCGATGATTGCTCGACATGTTTCGACCCATTAAGGTACGCGTCGGGCTTTGACCGAGGGTGCTCCGGATGAGGACCCTCTTAATCGGTCGAAACTTGTCGAGCAATGTATTAATAAGTGAGTAACCGGTTCGATAATATTTTAATAATCTACGGAGGTTGACAATTCTTAGCAGATTTTTTAGGTAGAATCATTTGTCACTAACGAATAGGCTACTAACTAAACCTGCTTAAAATTACTCACCTCTAAAATATCAAAAGTAGGCAAGTAACTTAATAAAGTAAATACGTAAAACTACCATAGGTATGTATCCTGGTATCAAGCCGTCAGTCATTTAGATATGAATTAATTTACGCATTTTTATTCACATCACATTTTATCGTATTACGTAAACCGCACTCGCGATAAGAGCTGTATATTATACTTGTGAATGAAGGATGTCTAGGGTTGTCAACTTGTCACTAAGGGGTATCTGTAATAGTTTGTTTTTAATTGTAACTATATTATTTTTAAACTGAACTATTATTGTATTGTACATTTCATCTAATTTAGTGCATTATTTTTAAATTTATGTCGTATTTTGACAAAAAGTAATACAATGCATTAAAAGACAAATAAAGACAATTATTTTTTTCGCTAAATAAAGTATGGAAACGAATTGTATCGTATTTACTAAACATGGTAAATATTTATTAAGTTTCCATACATTTTTTCTTACACAGGGTGGAACGGCACGACGACCCTTCCCGCTACCGATCGAGTCTACCAACCATTACGATAAACTTTTTTTTAAAGATACTTCGATGTTGGTACCATACTGAAAGTTCATGGTAATGGTTGGTAGACTCGGTCGGTAGCGGGAAGGAACCGTTCTGTTCCACCCTGTATAACTGTCAAAAATTTATTTTAATCCCTTGAAAGTTATTAATATTTCAGTGTAACAATGGTGTCATCATCATCATCATCAGCCTATGTTAGTCCACTGCTGGACGTAGGCCTCTCCTATCAACTATGCGTATAGACGCATTAGGAGGTAAATGCCCATAATCGCCACGCTGGGCAAGCGGATTGGCGATCGCAGTAATGTGTCCACTATGATGACGCTGCTGCCCATCATCAATCTTGTAAAATGGTCAGTGACACATCGACCCTTAGTCGACTCTTACGACACCCGCAGGAGGAGTTGGGGTGGTGACAAATGTATTCTTGCTGCCGTCACCACACGGCACAACAATGGTGTACGAGTTAGTTATAAGGTTTTATTTGAATGTATTGTATGAGTAATTGAGTAGGTATAACTGTAACACTGTGTACCTGCTCTACTGATACTGACATAAATTATATTCTATTCTAAAATAGCTTGCTTAATGTCTCCTCTAGATTCGCAGGCATCCATAAGTTTCGGTGGCACCTTATCAAGTGGTTCGTGTGTTTGTGCGCCACCATATAAAAATAAAATAAAATAAAATAAATACCTTGGGACATCTTACACAAATCAACCTAGTCCCACGGTAAGCTCAATTAAGACTTGTGTTGTGGGTACCAGGCGACGATATATATAATAGATAGATACTTATAGATACTTAGATACATACACAGCCATGACCAAGGAACAAACATTTGTGATAAATAAATACACAAAGAATGCCCTCGCCGGGATTCGAACCCGGAACCTCCAGCTTCGTAGGCAGGGTCACTACCAACTAGGCTACAGAGGCTGAAAAATACATAATAAGAACGGTTGACAGCCCTAGCATAGACCGAAGGTACATCAGTTCCAGATAACCTCCGAATCAATGTTTATTCGGGATCACTTACGCAAATGTAATAATTGGTTTGACATTCAAAATCGATTGTGACATTTGTGCTCGTTGCAATGTCGTTGAACATGGAGATGAGATCTACTTAAGTATTTAATTATACCTAAATTCCATATACAGTCAGATACGTTGATGTATTTCCCCAACTCCTCCTGCGGGTGTCGTAAGAGTCGACTAAGGGATTGAAGTGTCACTGTACATTATTTAATAGAAGATTGATGATGGCCAATCCGCTTGCCAAGCCTGGTGACTATGGGCATTTACCTCCTAATGTGTCTATACGCATAGTTAGTAGGAGAGGCCTACGTCCAGCAGTGGACTTTGATAGGCTTATGATGTACATTGATCTACGAACAAATGAAACATGGAAGCCGCACGCCATAATAAATTGCCTTTCAAAAACGGTCCTGAATTTTAGTTGACAAGTGTCACCCCCTCTTCAATGCATCACGGTAATGAATTTCAATGTCAACCTATAAAAACTTAAACCGCAATTTCAAAATAGTTGTGATTGGTCCATCAAAGTTTTGATTGGCTATATTCTATAAACATTTGTCAAAGGTGTTGCGCCGAAATATGCGCGGTGTTTAGACAACCGGTATGTCCTGCCCATCTTGGCACAATTGAACAATTGTTTTTGGTGGCATTTTTGAGCTGGCGTTAGACGTCCATGTTATATATGGTCGCAGACATTGATGTAGCTATGTCCTTTTCTACTTTGTCACGGTGATAAGAGATTTGAAAACTGCTAGGGATCGCATATACATTGTCATTATGACAAGTTACAAAATAGTACATACGATATAAATGACGTGGGTGCAAATACCTTCACCGTTGGTGAGCTTAGTTGGTGTTTTAAGGGTCCCTTAGTAAAGTGGGAACCCTTATATTTTCGCAATGTCTATCTGTCCGCAGCATAGCTCAGTGGCCATTAGTACTAGAAAAATGCAACAGGCACAGATACCTATACATATTAAGCCTATACATATTAATAACCTTATTAATTACCTACGCCGACAAAGGGGTAGAATAAAATGTAGAAAAGACATATTTTCTCGGGTACCTCCAATACACATAAAGTGGGGATGATTTTTTTATTTTGCTGTATTTCTATACCTGGTGTGGAGGTGGAGTATCGTAAAGAAAGTTTTTCTTTGAAGTCAATATTTTCGGAGATAATCGCTTCACTGAACATGGCCCGACCTGCTCTTGACCGGTTTTTTTGTCACATAATACAATTTCACAAATTTTGGTATCGTACATTTTTATTATCAACTGTAATGATTCCTTTTAGTTCATTTTAGCTAATCCCTAAAACAAGTTAAGATAAGTATAGAACCTTGAAAATTTACACTTAAAGAACCTTGGCTCTTTGATTTAAGTAAATATCCTAGACCTGAAAATGTACCCATAAAGCAAACTCGGGGTCCATAATCTAAGGAGGACAGTCCTGGTTAAGTTGTCGGACATATGCGCACACGTCGATAACGTGCAAGACTAGTTAATAGTAAAGACTTGGAAGAAAGGAAAAATATTTATTGTCACTAACAATACAAATCTACTGTGTTTACACATATTCTTATAATAAAGTTATAAAACTTGCAATATTTACTGTGTGACGCTATACAAAAACAAAGTGACAACAAAGAGATATAAAAAAGTTAAAGTTACAAAGTAATAACTATAAATAACAGAGACAACTAGCGACTAAGTAAGTTGATAAACAACACTAGCTTATTACAGGACTTCTAATCTCTGTATCAAGCCATGGTATACAGCCTTTTCATCCTTAGTTGCAGATACACTTGTGTTCCAAATAAACTTTTGCTCTAAAAATGTCATCTTTGCTTATACTAAGATATCTGCGTATTTTAGTGACCAGTTATTAATTCCCATTGCTCTATTTTCAATCGACGAAAACTGCTAAGTTGTCAATTCTACTGACAAAAATCTTGGCACAATCATAAAAGACCTGACATTTCTCGTACAGTGGGGTTCAAAATTGCATGGACAGTTTATGTATTAATTCATTCATAAATTGTCCATGCAATTCTGAACGCCACTGTACCTAATAGAGATTTTGCGTTCTTGAGAGAGGCGTCAGTGAAGCGTCAATGGTTATGCAGCACCATCATCAGCCTATGTTAGTCCACTGCATGAACGCATTAGGAGGTAAATGCCCATAATCGCCATGCTGGGCAAGCGGGTTGCCGATCGCAGTAGTGTGTTCACTTTGATGATGCTGCTGCCCATCATCAATCATCGATATGTAAATAGTCATTGACACTTCAATCGCTTAGCCGACTCCTAGGACACCGAAGAATTGGGGTGGTGGTAAATTTATTCTTACTGCCGTCACCACTCGGCAAAATTTATTTTATGCGTTCCACATTTAAAAAAAATCCTGTCACTCGCCATGGTGATTGGCTGGTCTATAATACAAGCTAGTCTCTGGTCCGGCATAAATCTGCGCCGTGTCAATGGTACAATTATGCAAATGCGGCTAAAGTGTATGAAATGTATGTAAAAGGGACAGCTTGCATATTCATCGAATTTTAAGATTTACCGTGCGAACTCGTTTGCTCTGAAATACCCGGACATTACTATAAATATCTGTACAGTGATTACCGAATTTATTTTTTTAATGTCTTAAAAAAAAAAAAAATTTATACTGTTTATTTCATAAAAAATCATCATGTTGTACAGACACTCAGTCTAATCTACAAATTTATAGATTGTGTACCAAGATTAAATTTTACTAAATTCGTGTTGTATAGTTTCTTGCATTTGTAGGTAGGTATAACCATATCATTATCAGAGGTGCAATGGCAACATAAACAGTAACTATATATAGGGGGAGTGCTTTCAGTGCAATATACCGCGTAACTACAAGTAGCACACTAAATACTGCGTCTAGAAAACACCAAATCTGCGTTACTGCTTGACCGCATATCGTCGGCGATAGTGCAAATACCGCGTAACTACCAAAGCAGATAGAGTTCAAATATCAAACAATTGACACTCAAATTGACCCTAATTGATTTGTGTTTGTTACGCGGTATTGCACTATTCCCGACGATATCTATACCATGATATTCCGCCAAATAATGTAAAGGGTCGATAGCAAAAATAAAAACAAAATTACGAGTTATTTATTCTTATTGGGAGATATAACATAATTATTTTATTTGACATTTGTTATAGGTATATGAAGATTGATTCATTATTTTTATTTTTGAATATTATTGACGATCATAAAAGAAATTCTGTTAGTTTTGACATTTATGTAAATTTAACCTGTAATTCTCTTTTATGAAATAAATGAATCTGAATCTGAATCTTTAAAGTACCTACTAATTAGATTATTAGTTCAAATAACTGTAAAGGTGATTTTTGTGTAAATACGCAGTATTTACCCGTGCTAGTTACGCGGTTTTACCTTATGAGTGTTAGTTACGCGGTTTTGCTAGTGCAAAACCGCGTAACTATCATTATCATGCTTTAACCCTGTCAACGACTTATCTTCACCAATGGTTCAATACATCTCTTGTTCCAGATATACAAAGGTCTGGACGTGGTGACGGCGAAGGCTTCACCTGCAGAGAGGGCAGCCGCCCCCCACCATTTGTTGGACCTGCTAGAACCCCATCAGCACTTCACCGTGGTCGACTTCCGGAACCGGGCACTGAAGATTGTATCCTTTTTAGAAACTTAGAAATTTCTTAAGCTTTTGGTGTGTATACGGGTTAAAAAGCGAGCTTTGGAACAGACTCTTTTTAATATTTTCTTCGGTTACGGCCAGGCGCGGATCCGGGGCGGAGCAATGAAGGCACTTGCCCCCCCCCCCCCCCTCACACTAACAAATACTATCGTATCATAGGGCAGTGCCCCCCCTCAACGAAGTCTTGGATCCGCGCCTTTTTACGGCGAGGATTACACATGAAATAAAACTATGAAAACGGATAAACTCACGTATATTTTCCGACGTTTCGAACACTTTACAGGGTTCATGGTCTGCGGATGACTGACAATGTAGGAAATTTGATAGATCTACCTCCATCAAAATAAGAAATAAGTACAAAACTATCCACAAAGAAAAATATACTAAACCATAGACAATAAATTTTAAGGATGGATGTACATATTATGTACTAAATTTGCAAATGCTCACACAGCCCAGGAGGACTCTCTTTCCTCTTTTCTCCGTCTTAAAAGGCACATTCTAAGATTTCTAAGTTGTAACATCATCATCATCATCAGCCTATGATAGTCCACTGCTGGACGTAGGCCTCTCCTATTAACTATGCGTATAAACGCATTAGGAGGTAAATACCCATAATCGCCACGCTGGGCAAGCGAATTGGCGATCGCAGTAATGTGTCCACTATGATGACGCTGCTGCCCATCATCAATCTTTTATCAAATAATGGCCAGTGACACTTCAATCCCTTAGTCGACTCTTACGACACCCGTAGGAGGAGTTGGGGTGATGACAAATGTATTCTTACTGCCGTCACCACACGGCCAAAGTTGTAACGCTCCCAATAAAATGGTACATAATTATCTACCTCTTAGCCTTAAAAGTTTGCAAAATTTCGTAACAGCAAAACGACCACATGCCTACGGCGCCGGCGATATTTGCACAGCCGCACGCACCATAGACACAATAAGTTTTCACGAGTGTATTCTCATTTGTCAGGTTACGTGAATTATGCCAATATTTGACGTCTGGGGTCTGCGCGTGAGCGTTCAAGGTTGGCGGTACTGTGCGTACGAAATAGTACATTACTATAGAGGACGGGAAACGAAGACTCAGTTCCTTCGGCCAGATATATCTACTTGGCCTGTAACCCTGTTTCTCGCCGAGATTTGTATAGTGCTTTTCTCAAACTTGCCATGAAATAAAACGAACTGATTTCATCGAACCATACTGTTTAATTTGTAAATAAAACATTCGCGCCTAACTTTTTTTTAATCTGTTTGAGGTATCCTTTTAACTGGTGGTATAGACATTAGTTCTAAGGTTATTTTTTTTTCTGTGGCTGAAAGTCAAGACCTAGTGTCACAATTTGACGTTTCAAAACAAAAGACAGTTTGTTTGCTGTCCTAGGTGTGAAATAAATACATCTCCTTACATATCATCTTAGCTCATGACACCGGATACACAGTATTTCCGGGTTTAATTTAAAGTAAGTAACATCAACATTCCGTAGCAAGTTTGAGAAAAGTTAGTTGAGTATTTCGCAAAAAGTTTCTACATTTGGATCACGTCTTCTATATTTAAGAAAAAAATGGTAGGCTGGATCAATGATGCTGAGCAAGATCCACCAAATTTCCCAAAATATTAAAAATATTTGTTTGAAACATTCCTTTTTTGTTACCAAAAAAGTATGGGAATCCGGTAACAGAAAAGGAAATTTCATTATATTTGTTACTATATTTGTCAGCCTCGGCTAGGCTACTTGGTAGTGGCCCTACCTACGAAGCTGGAGGTTACGGGTTCGAATCCCTGCGAGGGCATTATTTGTGGATTTATTTATCACATAAGTTTGTTCCTTCGTGATGGCTGTCCATGTATTTAAGTATATCATCTCGTATATCTATCTATTGTATATATCGTCGTTTAGTACCCACATCACAAGCCTTAATTGAGCTTACCGTGGGACTAGGTCTATTTGTGTAAGATGTCCCAAGATATTTATTTATTATAATATTGAATACGTTTGTATCCTTCGTTGCAATATACATACAGGGTGTTTGGTTAGCGGTGTCAGAGCTTTTAAGGGCTTAAACTACAACCAATTTCATCGATAAATTACCAAACAATTTTTTTTTGTGCCAACGATAATTAAATAGCGGCCATTTTAAAATTTCAAACAGACGAATACGGGCGCAGTGGCGCACGTTATATTTCTGGAATTATACGTTTGTTATCGGTCCTATCCTTGCAATAAAAATCTCGTAATAGAGCTCATTAGATAAGCAAACTAATTAAGCTAATCATTTGACACAACTATTTGAACAACAAGGCAAAAAAAAAATTTTTTTTTTAATTGTAAAAGACTCACCTTAATTAGGGTTCCGTAGCCAAAATGGCAAAAACGGAACCCTTATAGATTCGTCATGTCCGTCTGTCCGTCTGACCGTCTGTCCGTCTGTCACAGCCAATTTACTCGGAAACTATAAATGCTACAGTAACGAAATTTGGTAAGGATATGTGTTGTATGAACCGCTACAGGAATGTGATACTAAATTGTAAAAAAAAACCATTGGGGTGGGGGCCCTCCATACATGTAACTGAGGGATAGAATTTTTTTTTTAGTTGTACATAAGCGTGTGGGGTATTAATAGAAAGGTCTTTGAAAATGATATGAAGGTTTATACATCACATTTTAATTTAAGCAAATCGTTTTCGAGATATCAAGTCTCAAAATCTGAAAATGTGTCCCCCCCCCCTCTATTTTTTAAACTACGCGATATAAAATTCTGAAAAAAATATATGTTATGCACATTAATAAACTCTATCAACGATTTTTGGTTTGATAAAATTATCTCCTATAGTTTTTGAGGTAGGTTGATTTAACTGTATTTTTTTAATAATAAATTGATAATGGTACGGAACCCTTTGCGCGCGAGTCCGACTCGCACTTGGCCGGTTTTTTTTTTTTCAATTAATTTATTTTTGCATGAAAACTAGGTCGTTAAAATGGGTTTTTGGTGTTGTTATTTGTTAGTACAGGATGTTAGCTAAAACACCACACCATAATTACAGTTATACCTTAAGTACTTTAGAAATTACAAGTGCTCAAACATGCACTGGATGGATGGAAGGCGGCCACTTCACTAGTCAGTACACTTCTGACATTCATTTGTTTATGGATTTTGCATCGGGAACGCTAAATGCAGCTGTTTTGGTGAATGTTTGAGCACTTGTAATTCCTAAAGTACTTAAGGTATAACTGTAATTATGGTGTTATTTTTTAGCTAACATACTGTACTAATAAATAACAACACCAAAAACCTATCTTAACGACCTAGTTTTCATGCAAAATTAAATTAATTGAAAAATTAAAGTGATTTTTTTACTATTTTTAATAAAATTTTTTTTTTTTTGCCTTGTTGTTCAAATAGTTGAGTCAAATGATTAGCTTAATTAGTTTGCTTATCTAATGAGCTCTCTAACGAGATTTTTTTGCAGGAATAGGACAAATAACAAACGTATAATTCCAAAAATATCACGTGCGCCCGTATTCGTCTGTTTGAAATTTTAAAATGGCCGCCATTTAATTATCGTTGGCACAAAAAAAAAATGTATGGTAATTTATCGATAAAATTGATTGTAGTTTAAGCCCTTAAAAGCTCCGACACCGCTAACCAAAGACCCTGTATATATTTTCTTTAATTTAATTATTTGTAGCTTGTTACTAATAAACGGGATAGGACGAGATATTTGCTCATATTAATGAGAATTCCATACAAATAACGATTATTCAGGCTCGCCCACCGTGACTATAGTCTTCGTGAAATGTCACACCATCCGGCTTTTCCTCCCTAGCCCCTAGTGCATTACATTTCTTATTCAGCCCGTTAAAAATAGGGTTCCGTTTGTTTGGTATAAATAATATTAGCTAGGGAAGAGGTAGACTAATTTGGCCATGAAATTAGTCTACCTCTCATCACAACATCTCATAAACAGTTATCGAAACTAGCAATGTGCCGAGGAGAAGTTTCATACGTTGTGAAACTTCCCGTTAAAAATAGGGTTCCGTTTGTTTGGTATAAATAATATTAGCTAGGGAAGAGGTAGACTAATTTGGCCATGAAATTAGTCTACCTCTCATCACAACATCTCATAAACAGTTATCGAAACTAGCAATGTGCCGAGGAGAAGTTTCATACGTTGTGAAACTTCTATAGAGAATGCTCTCGGCAATTTAGATTTTACAGGTAATTGTATACATGCATTTGTCACCACCCCAACTCCTCCTTCGGGAGTCGTAAGAGTCGACTAAGGGATCGAAGTTTCACTGACCATTATTTGACAAAATATTGATGATGGGCAGCAGCGTCATCATAGTGGACACATTACTGCGATCGCCAATCCGCTTGCCCAGCGTGGCGATTATGGGCGTTTACCTCCTACCTCCTAATGCGTCTATACGCATAGTTAATAGGAGAGGCCTACTTCCAGCAGTGGAGTATCATAGGCTGATGATGATGTATACATGCCTTTTAAGGTATATTTTATTCCTTGTTTACTCAATTGTGAATTACAATATTCTTTTTTAAACTTTTTTAGAAGTTCTCTTGGAAATAACTTACTCTTAAATTCTCATGAAAATTCTCGGAAATTGCCAATTATATATTGATTATATTCCGCAAATTTTGAGAATGTATTGCAACTTATTACATATATTTAATCGGAACTATGGGTGCAAAATCAAAATATCTATGTAGTCGACCGTACAAGGCTAATATGATTTTACCCCTCACTAAATAAGCTCGTAAAGCGCTCGGTCAATTAAAATACTAAAATACAACTTTGCACCCTTGTATAACAAATAACTGTTTCTAACTTTCATCGCGACCATTTTTTTCTATTCCTCTGACAATATTGTACAGTCTAAGACAAAATAAGGTAGGTATATATAAAAATGCTCAAAATATGTCCCAGTGTACTTTAATCCTGCGTAATAGGAACGCCGTAACGTAACCTATTTAAAATAGGAGGATTCTTTTAATACATATTTTTGCACTTGACTGTACATTGCACAACATTTTACCACACCCTGCAATTAATATTCCTGCATAGTATGCTTCTAAAAAAACCGGCGGCGTTCTTTAGAACCACGATTCGCTATGAACTTCTAATTTTAATTAACAGATCTTATCTTCTATGGTAATATGGTGGCTTTTAATCTAATTCTAGATTAATTTACAACACTATACCTACCTTTCAAATTGGCAGTTTTAATATAGCTCTACGGACTTGGAAATAAGGTTACTATTATCGTGAAAATAATGTAGTTTGACTATACAGTTAACTAATTTACTTTATCTATTAAGATCTCGCATGTGTCATGATGAAGTCTTCACTGAGATTAAAAAACAGTCAAGAGCGATCTAAACGCTAAACCTAATAGCATATTTGAAGTAAAATGTATGAAGTAGATAAATATCTTGGGATATCTTACACAAATCGATAGTAGTAGTCCCACGGTAAGCTCATTTATGGCTTGTGATGTGGATGTGGGACTGTGGGTACCATATATTCGATGGTTGTGTGACTCAACCTCGTATGTCCAGGGTGTATGACTCGACCTCGTATATGAAATGTATGTATTTTGTACAGAAATATATTTGTATGACAACTTCGTAAGCCATTATATGAATCCCACAGCCAGCAATATATTATAGATACTTAAATACATAGACAGCCATAACCAAGAAACAAATATTTGTGATAAATAATTACATAAATATTGACTTCACCGGGATTTGAACTCGGAACCCCCCGAACCTCCAACTTCGTAAGCAAACTACCGATTGATAAACGGAGGCCGTTAAACATTATTTCTAAGTATAGAAATTACAATATTTTGTATGTATCAAACAAATATATACATATATTATATAATAATCATATATTATGTTCAATACAGATTCATGCTGTCTTCTGCTTGTTAACTCACTTCAGAATATCTTCATATACGTAGAAATTATCTAAAAATAGCTAACCTACTTAATAATTCACGTTGAGTAGGCAAAATATTCCCTTTCATCTTTGATGTTCATATAATATGAAATGCAATATACAATTACTGAAGAATTGAGGAAAATTTAAGCCCAACATTATTAAAATACAAGATGAAATAAAAAATGTGATACAACGTCATGAGACATAAAATTTATGAAAAATTTTTCAGCATTTTTTCTATAGAGTCAATTTGTGACAATTGTGTAAATAAAATCAACTCTCATAAGTCATAAGTTTAAGTACACCTATATGTGATCAATTATTATTTTATGAAACAGATATTTTAGCGTTATGTGGGTCATCTTTTATTGAGTACCTCTATGTAAACTTTTACTCATTATAGTCATCATGTTGAGGTTTACCTACGAATTTAGTAGAAATAGAAAATAATTTATGAATACTATATTTAATTTATCCTACTTAACGCTAATTTCATAAAATGCAATAATTTATTTCTTAACACTCCCATTCAGATACAGGAACTAACGGAGAAAGGAAAAATCCCTATAGTCGTCGGAGGAACAAATTATTACATGGAATCCATTATTTACAACATTCTAGTAGAAGATGTATCAGATTCTGACGAGCTTTTATGGAACAGAAGCACATTAAAAAGAGATATTGATGATGCTGGTCCTAGTAGTGATGAACCAGATACTAAAAAAACAGCACTAGATAAAGATGAAAATGTCGACGAAGAACTTGTTAAAGAATCGCATAAAGATGATGGACATAGTAAATCTAAACCTCTCATTGAAATCACTGATGAAATAGACAAAGAAAAGGTGAAACATGAAGTTGAAAACGAGAAGCTATTGACGAATGAAGATATTCATTTAAGATTAATGAGCATAGACCCGGCCATGGCAGATAGGCTGCATCCGAATAACAGGCGGAAAATGCTAAGGTAAGTTAATTTTCAATTTATTGCAAGTGTCCTACAAAAGGTAAATTACGGGGATTCGTAGAGATTGTAATTTCCGCATCGCATGCCCAAATAATCAAGGTTATATCTAAGATTGTCTTTTCTCTTAACGATGTATGACATGTATGTTGATATAGTTAAGTATGATCTACCAGTCTACCACGTTTTAAAGCCGGAACGTCGCGAATTTACTTTTATTTAGTATTTACCTTAATCCAAAGACATATTCTTAATAACTGTACAGAAATTCGGACACCACGTCATACTGGATTAGGGTATCTGATTTCTCGCTTTTATTCTGTTCCCGGGTCTCGATATTTCTCGACTAAGATTTCCCGGGAATTCTTGAGCTGTCGAGAAATTTGTTTCTACCACTCCTTTGTGTCTAATCTAAAAAAGCAAAGTAAAACATAGTTTCGAAATTCTAAAATTAAATAATACTCCGCAGTTATAATATCTATTCATTCTTCTTAATACTCTTAGTTTCAGACTACCTACAAAATCTCTATACCGGATACCTAACCTTAATACTGTATAACTTACCAGGGTGGCGTTTTATAAAGTTACAATTTACAATGCTGCTTGCTTCTCTTTCTAGCCAATATGTGCGTGCGTTAGAGAGGCAAACAGCGAAATTGTAAAATGTAACTTTATAAAACGCGACCCAGATATTTACAACTTGGGTGTTGGTTGCAGCAGAGGTGAATACTTTAGAGCAATTTCAAATATCGCATTACGAATGTGAGACTTCTATCGATTTTGTTAATAATTACATTCCACGACTTGTAGATACGGATACGCGAATCTAAACCAAGCTTCCGAGACGAATTCATTCACAAAATTCTTCATAAATCGGTTCATTGTAACTCGTTTCGTGAATAATCTGTTACTGACAACAGACGATACCATTTTATATAAACAATCAAATCGTCCATAATCGCTTTTATTGCTTAGGGAATAGGGAAGTTTAGTGGTTTCATTTTAAATTGGTAATTCTATTTCGTTATCAAAGTAAATTGGCCGTAAATGTCAAAGTTCAATTGATTCAGTCGTTTCAAAAGAAACTCATTTTGTATTGATCCCATAGTGACTTGTGTTGTTTTTAGGTTAGTATATTTTAATATGCGTCAGTTGTTTTCTTTTGTTTAACTTGATACGGTTTATCGTATCGTTACCATTTCCTGTTGCCTAATATTGTTGATAGACAACAGGAAATAATCCAAGATGTTTTGACAAAAAACTTCAAAACAAGGAGATATCCAGGAGATCCTGCTAAGTTGAACAATATTATATTTATATTATTAGCCCGGTTTAGTGTCCCACTGCTGGGCAAAGGCCTCCCCGAATGGAGGAAAATCTCCATTCGGTCCGGTCGTCACATTTTTCCCGCCATTTTGGATAGAATGCATCCAGGTCGTCCCGCCATCCCCTCGGTCTGCCAATGGAACAATATCAACGAATATGGCAGGTTTGAAGCACATATTTAATATTCTTAATAGACGATCGACTGTCATATATTATATTATTTTACTCTACAAGGTTCCTGAAAACAAGTACCGAAATACATTCCCGTAGCCTGTAAGGTTTTGGAACGCTGAAATAGTACTCCTAGGGGATCATTTGGAAATAAGATATTTTCACAGAAAAAGGAGTACCTAGTAAGTTGTAGGAGTAGGGCCTAGAACTAATTTATCTGTATTTCAAAATTTTACCGACTCCTCTCAAACTTCCAATAATATTCTAGCGGGCCTGTTTTAAGTTTCGTAATCGATTACTTTTTGGCTATATATTTATTTTGGGGGTAGAAATTGCGAACGAACTTGATGAAAATTTCTACGGACCTTTTGAGGAGGAATACTCGATGTGTTATAAACTAGCTTTAAACGCAGGTTTCTAAATTGGCCAGTAAAGCTCGGTCTCCCTGGTGCATAAAATATGAGTAGTCAAGACAGATTCTAGAGGGTTTGGCTTCAACTTCGAGATTGATTGAGGTACTGAGGATCGTTGAAATCCAGAGACGACATTGCCAAACAACATTGACATGTTTCATGCAGAATGTTTAAGTTAGTTGAAGTTATATACATTTTGAATGTGCCGTAATTTAAAATAAAATAATTCCTGTTTGAATTTTCTATCATTCACTTTGAAGATAAGCACAAGCGATATAATAATATGACTTAAGTTATGACCAACCTAGATTAAAAGAGCCAATACCTACCAATTGGCACTGATAATTTATTTCATATAAAATACACTGATGTAAGAACAGATTATCTATACTACAATTACATAATAAAATTTTGTTGGGTTGTCTGTGGTTTTCAGTGAATGGTGAAACACTTTGTATATGGACGGAATCGAAGATGTTTAGTATTGGATTCCTGCTCCGTCTTCGCATTCGAAGGTTCTGATATGCCTTCTTGTGCCTCTTCTCCCTATTGAAACTGCTCGTATAATTATTGGTGATCCGTAACCTATATCACACACATCTTTTTTGTTTTAAGAATTGGCTTGGTATGTGGGTGTGGTCTTGATATACCAATAACACCAGTTGGACATACGTATCTATATTTGTATGTGTTGTTTAGTTATATTAAGATTTGTTTTATCCTTCCGGTTTCCAAAGTAGAATGGGGAATTGGGGAATATGTATCTAAATAATTTATTTGTTGTAAGGGAAACACGTTTTGTTGTATTTATTTAACATATATTGACCTTGTTAATTTTTTATCTACAAACATACTGATCGTTATACAAACATTACCACCCTCGCGAACCCCAAAAGTCGTTAATTAGGCATTAACATTATTAAACCGATCACAAATTAAACAAACAGCGATACGGTATGGAAACCTCCCAAAAATATCCATACAATCAAATTAATACGCTATTAAACTCGAAGGCCGCGTGCCACGGTGACATAAAACCAAAAACCATCAGTTTTGATCCGCAATGACTCCAGTTTCTGAGCTCCTAGGAGGTCAAACTACAATGGGTGCGGAGTATCACTTCCGCGGGCC
Organism: Thaumatotibia leucotreta; assembly: GCA_025490895.1. Lineage (NCBI taxonomy): Eukaryota > Metazoa > Arthropoda > Insecta > Lepidoptera > Tortricidae > Thaumatotibia > Thaumatotibia leucotreta. Next base: position 18,801 of record JALPQI010008830.1, read on the forward strand.
TCTGCCCGAATTCAAGGCCTTCGCAATGTATTACAATTGAGGACAAAAGCTCGAGCAAATCGAATACTTAGAGGCACCAGTCTAATATAAGATCCGTAATCAGTACGCCGCGTCGAATACTACGCGTATACTGGTTCTAAGAACGTCAGACCCGCTCATACTCGCTATGGGTAATAAAATGCCGTCCCAATGGTCTGTGTGCCGCGACCTTGGATTCTCTATTAGACGTTCGTGTGACCATGATTGTTATGGATTTCGCACGAAAATGCTTGAAGACGAAACCTGTATGTTTTTTGTGATGTCCGTCATATTTAAATGGTGTAAGTGTTGGGAAATATTGTGGATTGTATCGGAACTAATGGGCTAGTCTTTTTGTTTTTCCGTTTTAACAGAGTTTCATGGGAAAAATTGTCTACCAATTTGTAATTGCAAGTACTTCCCGAGAATCATTCAATCCATATCAATTACTGTTAGTTCATATTTTTTTAGAAATATGTTACGTTCGTCATTTTCATGAATCGCAATTCATATTTTTGTTTTCTCTTTGATCTTTGTAGCAATGGTCCAATAAAACTGGTGTCTGCTTTATATTGAAATAAAAATAGGTTAGCTGTTATATGATTTTATAACCACAATAAATCATCTGTGGAAAATTCTATTCTACACTCGAAAAACTTCTAGTCATGTCGTAGGTGATTTATTTTATTCAGTTCTGTAGATACCCATATTATTGGTAAAACTACAGATTACATTTAACTAAGTGGTCATTTGAAACTTTTCTACTGATCATACATTTTTTTCCCCAAATAAAATCAACCTTTATTTCATCATCATCATCATCATCAGCCTATGATAGCCCACTGCTGGACGTAGGCCTCTCCTATTAACTATGCGTATAAAATTACCCATAACCGCCACGCTGGGCAAGCGGATGGGCGATCGCATTGACCTTTATTTCAAAATAAATATTTTTTTAATAATTTTATTGACAGTTCAAAGGTCAAAGTAAGTTTATACTTAAGTAATAATGTATCTGAATGGTTTTGTGTGGGTTACTATAAATTAGTTATTTATAGAACATGTAAGTGAGTGAGAGCATTTAATTGAGTGAAATCAAAAAACTTTGCCACTGAAGCTTTTAAGCAGTACATTTACTTTTTATTTCCTTCGTTCAACATGGGACATTTTCTAAGTAAACGTAATGTTATTCACAGAAAAGGTTACACTCATTATTCATTAATAAAGCCATTGCACATGCCCACCAACTGTCACTTATAATTCATTGATGTCATGTCACCGGCTTTGCAATTTGCCTGTCAGCCATCTTTAAATATGCAAAGCTTCATGGAATAGGTAAGCCCTTTTTAATGGGATGAAAAATAAACATAATTAACGAAAATAAACAATAACATGTGGCTCCTTAGGGTATATCGTTCATTTATGAAAATGTGGTAATTTATATGACTAAGCTGATGAAAGAGTTTTTATGCAAAAAGTTTTTATGTTTTTAACCTGTGTGTGTCAAAAAATTACACAAAAATGGCCTGGGTGGATTATTGAGACACTACTTGTGTTACCTTCGTAACTCACAATTTCGTAACGTTGCTAGTGATTCTGCCTGTAAACCTGGAGGACTAGATTTCGATTGCCGGTTTCAGAGTCATCAGTAATCCAATATTAATATTTGTTCAAAGTAATTAATTAGACGCATGTTTTATTATTATTATATTGTGTCATCAATTTCGTAACAAACTGTTTATTATTAAAGCATAGGAATATATTTGTCACCACCTTAACTCCTCCTGCAGGTGTCGTGAGAGTCGACTAAGGGATTGAAGTGTCATTGACCATTCTTTGATAAAAGATTGATGATGGGCAGCAGCGTCATCATAATGGAACATACTGCGATCTGTCATCACCAATACGGTTTCCCAGCGTGGAGATTATGGGCATTTACCTTCTAATGCGTCGGTATGAAGATTACGTGCTTAATAGGAGAGGCCTACGTCCAGCAGTGGGCTAACATAGGCTGATGATATATACGTTTGGTATCCATCCATTTCCATACCCTGAAAATGCATGTTTGTAATGCCTACAGTCATCATAGTAAAATAGATAAAAATAAAATTCTGATTACTTTGGTCCATAGTGTGTTTGTTAATGAATAGGTAAAATAATTACTTACTTAAAATTGTAACTTACAACTTAACTCTAATGCAACGACTGGTTATTATTATAACTATTATAAGTAGGTTGAAGAGTTTCGTACAGATATTTAGTATAGTTAGTTGCTCTGAAAGAGGTTATTCCAGCCTATACACCACGACAGCGGCTGATTTACTATGAAGGTGCATTCAAACCAAAAGAGCATTCGCTATTCTAACCCCCCACTCTACGAAATTCGATCGTTACACAAAACGTGATTGGTTGATTTCGTAGAACGGGGGATAGAACAGCGAATGCTCTTTTGGTTTGAACGCACCTTGAGCCGCTACGGGACGTACTTAGACAGATTTACAAAGCATCACCAAACATAAAACAATATGTAAAATAATAATTACGCTACAATAATAAATAGCCAAAAAATTCAAATGCGTGGGCACCCGAGTCGGGTTACGCGATAACCCAGAATTATTTATTATGTGATTATTAAACAGACAGCCCTACAGGGCTTCAGGGTTGCCACATCCTTGAAAATCCTTTAATATACCGCCGCCGGAAATTATGTTTTTTTAGTTTTTAGGCAGATAAGATTTTTTTGGCATTAGAATGATGGTGAGTAGTTATCTGGATATGTATTATTATTGAAAAAAAAAGTCACAGCCAATGTGTAACACTATTTATGTACTTTCTTTGCTTCCAGAATTAAGTACAATAATATAGTACATTTCGATGCAAGTGCAAAAATTTTTTTTCCGACGAGGGTTAAAGTTGGAGCTTAAGTGAAACGAGGGCAACAATCACCCTAGTTAAAAAGAAGTTTTTACACGTGTATCGAACGATTTTTTTCATAACAAGTGCCTTTAATAGATAAATTTACGCACGTGAAGCGTATGCAAAGTTTACTTTTCCGCACTAGTTAGGAAAATAATTATTTTACTTTCTATAGATTCTCCTAAAGTACCTACTCCTTGAATTTCGCAGATATATTCTTATGTTAATACAAATAAATGTTAATAATTTTAACTAAAATTTATGTCAACTCAAGGTTTTAACTTGGTAATAAACCAAGATTATGTTCTAAAAGTGTATGATTATAGAATAATGCAAGATTTTAGTTTTGTTTACTTTTCTTTGGTTCTACTGATGAATACGTCCTTTATAAGCTTAAAAAATAAAACTTATCATCAAAACTTATTTGTATAAGTCGCTGATAAAAAATGGTGCTGGACTGGAATAATAAAAGTGGCACAAATTCGTGTCGTAGGTCAAGATTTAATTTAGGTCGCCGTGCTCTTTTTTATTATACCTAGATATCATCACTAATTTTATTATACCTATGGAACCACAATCAGCTTGAGAAAAAACCCTTTACAATGCATATGCTGAGAAAGTGCTCTTTGTAAACTTACGCACAGAAAGTGTTTTTTTCCGCTCGTGTGCGGTACTGAATTTTCATAGTAGGTACTTTTCCGCACAGCCTGGTTGGCACTGCCGAGATAGTCTGGTTTTCCTCGCACAATGCATTGTAAAATGTTGTATTATACACATGTTGAAATGTAGGTTTTTTCAGGATGAGTGTCAGTTTTAAATCACTCGCTTTGCTCGTGTTTTATAGTCACCGACACTCGTCCCGAAAAAAGCCTACTTTCCACACTTGTATCGTAAAAAACAAGGGTTCTTTCCAAAATGTCGCTTTAGCAGCTATTTATGTTATCTGTAAACCAAGTTTTTTCCCGTGTAGTGACGGCTGTAAGAATACATTTGTCACCACCCCAACTCTTCCCGTGGGTGTCGTAAGAGTCGGCTAAGGGATTGTCACTGACCCTTGCGCATGCGTCCATATTACGTGATTCTTACAAAACCTATGAGAAGAGTTGGGGTGGTGACAAATGTGCTCTTAGTGCCGTCACCACATAGCCAAACGTACATGTTTTTTGCAAATGAAAATGACCCACAGTGCTCTGCAATTTAAACGTTTATTTTTATCAATTTTGAGTAGGTACACGCTCAATAGGTAATAATATTTTTTTAGAGTTATAACTAACGTGAGACTCAAACATATTTAAATATTTATCAAATAGGTTACTCGCGTAATTTAAGTCGATAATTGCTCGACATGTTTCGATCCATTTAGATTGTCATCATATATCCTCAGTATACGTCGGGCTTCGGTCGCGGGTACTCCATGATTAGGATCCTCTAAATGGATCGAAACATGTCGAGCAATTATCGACTTAAATTACGTGAGTAACCCGTTTGATAAATATTTAAATAGGTAATAATATTACATAAACCGCGTATGTAAACCATAGCGGAGGCAACCCTGTGTCACGTTTGCGGAATTCAGCCGAGTACTTATTCCGCGTTGTACTACGCAATGGCGCCGGTAAGGCTGTGGCCAGTCATAGGGAGAGCGGGTTGCGAAAATTCTAATACAATCTTCTTCTTAACTTTGTCCCATTTACTTGGGGTCGGCTCTCCTATACAGGGTGGAACGGAACGACGACCTTTCCCGCTACCGACCGAGTAACCATTACGATGAACTTCCAGTATAGTACCAACATCGAAGTAGGTATATAAAAAAAATTAACCCCTCATACAAAGTGAGCGATTAGTTAGAGTTCAATAGTATGGCAAAGTCAATTTTCCATGTACGTTTTCGATGTTGGTCCCATACTGAAAATTCATCGTAATGGTTGGTAGACTCGGTCGGTAGCGGGAAGGAACGTCGTTCCGTTCCACCCTGTATACAGCGTCGCCAGGAAGTTCTGGTCTGGGTCGTCTCGGGTGCTATTTGCATCCTTTATTAACTAACCCCAAGAGTAGGTGATATATTGAATTGAAATTGAAATTGAAATAATTTATTTCAGACCGTGGTCCATATTTTGTTAGTAGGTATACAAAGTAATAATATTAATAATAAAATGGGTTAGTGTGGTACAAACAAAAATAAAAAATAAAATTAAAAACTAAAATTAAAAACTACGGGAGTTGCAGACCAGACTGGGCTTACCATGGAGCTGCATCCAGTGTTTTTGGAACGGACAGTCCGGCCTGCCGCTCACAATGGACAGGATGCTATTAGTGCTGCCGCGCACACGTCTCGCCAGGGATGCGGCCCGCTTGCGTATAATCGCGTGGAAACCATCCGTGCGCGCCTCCGCAAACATACCGGACGCACTGCAGTGTCGCGGCAGCCCCAATAACATCCTGAACGCATTGTTATACTGAACCCTAATAATGTTCAGTGTTTTCTGAGTAAACTTCACCCACAGGCTGCACGTGTAGAAGTTTTGGCAGAAAGCTTTAAAAAGCAAGATTTTAACATCTTTTGTACACCGTGCAAACCTGCGGGCGAGCATGTTACTTCTAACAGCTAAAGCTCTTCTCTCCCTTTCAACGTCTACTCCATCCGATAAGTCATCGGTCAGCCAGTGACCAAGGTATTTAAATTGTGACACCCGCTTAATTTCATTCGCATATAGGAACGCTGGTGGTACAATATCCACACGAACACCATGCGGCCTAAATACGAGGAGTTCGGTTTTTTTTATATTGTACATTAACCCATGACTCACCGCATATGTTTCACAAATTTTAAGAAGCTTATTCAAGGCACTAATTGCGGGAGTCAGCAACACCATGTCATCCGCATAGCTTAAATTATTGATGGTGGTACCGTCAATGGAGCAACCGACTTTAGTGTTGCTGAGTTCCACAATTAGGCTATTTATGTACAAGTTGAAGAGTTTAGGTGACGTCAACCCTCCCTGTCTAACTCCACACCTCAACCTGTACACATCTGAATAAGCTCCCGCCCACTTGACAGTATTTGTCTGGTTTTCATACCAGAAGCGAAACAGCTCTATGACCCCCTCAGGGAGGTCCGTCTCGCGACGTAACTTGGCCCAAAGTACATCATAAGCCACGAGATCGAAAGCTTTTGAGAGATCCAGGAAGCACGCGTAAACTGGTGTCTTCCTGGATGTATAATATTGGACAGTATGCTTGAGGCATAGCACCGCCGCCTCCGTCGATAATCCAGGTCTGAATCCAAATTGGGCATCATGAAAAGACAGGTGCTTTGTTAAGATGCGATCTAGCAAACTATCCAATATTTTAGCTATTATTGTGGCCAGTGAAATCGGTCTATAATTACATCTATCAGACACATCTCCGGTTTTATTTTTTACCAACGGAATGACAACTGTTCGCATGAGGGCATCGGGCAAATATGAATGGCGGAAACACAAGTTAAATAGAAGGGCAAGTACCCTTGGCAAGTGGACCCCCGCATGTTGCAGATGCTCAATACTCAAGCCGTCATGCCCTGGGGACTTTCCTCTAGTCATATTTTTAATTACGTAAGAAACTTCAGCCGCCGTAAAATTAACAATGGGTGTTGACACACGACGACTCTGAGCGTAGACCCCCCCATGCACAGGCTGTCTGTCCGGTAGCTCGACCTTGAAATGCTCCATAAACAGGTTCGCTATGTTTTGGGGTTCAACTTCCCCATCCACACTTATAGGAAGGCTCGCCCTCGGACTGAGTTTACTTGTTTCCTTCCAAAAGTTACGAAAGTTTTTCTTAGCATGATGTGACGCTAATATATTCATTTTAATTTGCTCCTCATGCTCCTGACACCATTTAAGCCGTGTTTTAAACGCTTTTCTGGACACGCGCATATCTTCGTAAATAGGGCCTTGAGATGGTTTACCAAATGAAACCCAAATTTGAAAACAACGACGAGCCTCCCTGTGCAGATCCTTTACGTGTTTATTCCAACCCACTACATGGTACTTACCCCTACGCGTCCTGCTGATGGAGCACACCTCCGCCGCGCCACTCAGTATTCGTATGATGGTGTTGTACAACTCATCTAGAACCTTCCTATGGCTAACGTCACTACACACACCGTGAGAGCACTCCCTAAGTGATGTCGGAAAATCCACGCTTCTAAGTTGCTCATTACACAACGTAGTATAATGTTCTATTTGCTCACAATCTCTTTCACCCCAAATAACGGTATTTACAGTCGAGTTTATTACATTTACTTTGACTCGCAGCATCTTTATATCACACGTAATTTCTAAGGGAAAGTGGTCGGACCAATATGTACCATATTTTACGCGTACATCTAAAACAGATTCCCAAGCCGCTTTTGTGACCACACAGTGGTCCAACCACCTTGTACATCCATGCGCATCGCTAACAAAAGTGTACGTATTACGTATTTGTGATTGTAATTTTTCCGTATCTGCACAAACCCAATTTTGGAAGTTACAAAATGAAACCAGTTCATTCCAAAAAGGTTCATTCGGGTGAGCATTGAAGTCCCCTAAAATAAAAACCGTTTCAATGTCATAACTGTCTATTACGGCACTGATTTCACCCAAACACTGTGTAAACTCCGTTAAATTGTCTGCGCAATCCGTAGGCATATAAACCGAAAACACTAACAACGAACACTCCAACGTCGTAACTTTAATTGCAGTAACACGATCACTGTTACAATTTACAACGACTACTGAATCAAACGCACATTTACGCCATAACAGTGCTACACCACCGTAGGGACGCCCTCGCATCAGGCCGGCCGCTGTGTCCATCGCCGATACACCCGTAGATCCGAAGTCCGTACTGATTGTACCTAAAATAGGTAACTCATCCGTCGTCAGCCAGGTTTCCTGCAACGCGATTACGTCACAACTGCGACATAGATCTCGTATGCAATTGACCGAGCGTTTCGCAGATTTACAATTAAAACTAGCAAATTTGCACCGGTTGGGACGTATAATATCGTTTTTATTGTTTGAACACATAAATTAGTTTTTTATATCACGTTTTTCACGTCTATCAAATTCTACAAAACGCCTATATGTCACACCCTCAGGCCATAGCGACTTATTCATGAAAACATTCAACTTATTTTTGGGTATGTAAACTTTATACGAGTCATAGTCTTTTTCTTTCCTTGAAATAATTTTATGTAGCATATTCTCGACTCTGACTTGCGTTCTCTCTTCAATATAGTTTATCATATCCGTCACTTTGGTTTCCTTGTCCACAAAGTTGATAAACAGCGGAATTCTGACCTCAGCAGCCTTAAAAGTTGTTTCTTGCCTTGTCATTGCTGTGCCCTTATTACCTACAAACTTATTTTTATTTTTACTTCTCCGTTTTGTTCTCTGTTCATTCCAATTAGGGTCAACGTACTCCTTTTCAGAATCACACACCCCGCTTGTCGCCTGAGCATATGATCTATCTAGCCGGCTGCGATCTGTGCCAACGTTCATTGTATGCACGTTATCGCTGCAACCAGCTGATTCCCTCTGATTTGTACCTACTTCATTCGGTACTACTTTGCACTTTATTGCATTATGGTCCGATGTAGGCATCTCAGCAGTAGACCCTGGAGAACCTATTAATAATCCCGCTTTTAGTTCGTTGGGCGAAACAGATGTTGCACCTGACGTCCCCAATGCCATGCAAGAAAGAGACGACCGTCCTTCGATAGGCTGGTCTTGACTGCTAGCCGAGACAGTAGATATACCTGGCGTGCATGAGTGAGACGGCATATGGCATGACGTTGGCTGATCACTTAGATCTACCTCACACGTGAATTTCGCACTATCAATTTCTGCACACTCAATCGCACTATTTATAGGTACGTGTGGTAAACCCATCGGCCCACTATTGTGACTTAAGTTTCCCAAAAATGCCCCTCGCCGATTATTAACATTGGTGCTGAAGCCACTGCCAAACAGTATTTGTCCCTGATGTATACTAGTCACGCCATGCTGATCGGTGTCGTATTTGCACGCTACACACTCACTCAATATATCATCTTTGAATTGAATCAGCTGATCCGTTGAAACGTAGTTGTTTTTAAAGTTATTTATTTCCTCTTTCATAACAAGGATGTCTTTGAGGAGTCGTGTAACATCGACATGATCGAACGTTACTGGAGGCAAAGAATTTAAATTTCTCGCAACGAAAGTCGGCAATTATATAACCGGTCTTGCTTGAAAAACCATGATAATTAAATAAATAAATATCTTGGGATATCTTACACAAATCCACCTAGTCCCACGGTAAGCTCAATTAAGGCTTGTGATGTGGGTACCTGGCGACGATATATTTAATAGATAGGAACAAATATTTGTGATAAAATAAATACACAAATAATGCCCTCGCCGGGATTCGAACCCGGAACCCCCAGCTTCGTAGGCAGGATCACTACCAACTACCAACTAGGTTACGAAGGCTGACAAATAATTGTTTAAGCTAATTGCTTAAGTTATATATGTTACAAAATACAGAACTTGCTATTTTATTATTGTACAGTTTTTTTTAAATATACAAATATACTAAGAATACGCCTACTTCCAGTAAGTCAGTCTAATATCATGGGAGATCTTACACAAATCGACCTAGCCCCCCCACGTTAAGCTCAATTAAGGCTTGTGATGTGGGTACCAGCCGCCGATGTATATTATAGTTGATACATACAGATACTTACATACATAGGCAGCTACGACCAAGGAACAAATACACAAATAATATCCTCGCCGGGCTTCGAACCCGCGACCATCAGCTTCTTAGTCAAGGTCACTACCAATTACGGCCCGGCCACGACATTGGTCTTAGGCGAACAGTGGTGAGCGAATCCATGAGTTGGAGTGGGATGCCGATATGAGTACGAGAGGGAGCACCATACGTTTTCCGCTAAGCCGGTCGCCTTAGACCGATGTCGTGGCCGCGGCGTTAGCCTACGGAGACTGACAATGCTCGTAAAATCGCTCCCGCTACCACATCCGCCCAACCACAGCCTTACTGTTGCTATGCCGGCCGCGGAGCTTATCGCGGACTTCCGCCTGCGATACGCGACGTCCCGGGTTCGATCCGATGCCTGTGGGAAAATGGGGTCAAGATGTTGATAACTACTACCACGTGTTCAGAGTATGACAATCACATACGGTTACCATCAGGTTTAGCGGGTCAAATATGTAGATAAGCATACTAACTTCATAGTAGTTCATAGTACTAACAAGTTAGTAGAAGAATTGTATAACTATTTAACTATAGTACATTGTTCATTAACAAGGATCGGACAAACGCCGGTAATTTGAAAACATAACCCTCTTCCTTACAGTAGAGACTTCCTTATCTTATGATGTTAATTTCTTTTATTTTAATATTTTCTTCGGTTACCGCGAGGATTACTCATGAAATAAAACTATGAAAACGGATAAACTCGTGTATATTAACTAATTTTAACTTCATTCCGACGTTTCGAACACTTTAGAGGGTTCGTGGTCTGCGGATGACTGAGAATGGAGAAAATTTGATAGATCTACCTCCATCAAAATAAGAAAGATAAGTACAAAACTACCCACCAAAGAAAGATATACTAAAACTAAACCACAGACAATACATTTTAAGGGTGGATGTAGGTACATACTAAATTTGCAAATTAAGCCAGTTATTCATTACAAGTATTTTCAGAATGAAGACAAGAGACAAAATAAATAATCTACGCCGGTTCTATCCCTACGCTACGCCACTGCCTGAGTAGTATTTCCTTCCTTTGTATGATTGTATTGTTAGAAAGGTATCCCAAAATTACCATTAGTACCACGAACCCTGTAAATTGTTCGAAACGTCGGAATGTAGTTAAAATTAGTGAATATACGCGAGTTTATCCGTTTTCATAGTTTTATTTCTTTTATTTTATAAGATATTTCTTAAATAACATTATCACAAAATATGTATTTAGAAGATTGCAACTCCTATTTACTTGTACACACCATGATTGCGAATTTGTGACCCATAAACGATCTAGAATTTTTGATATTGAATTTCGATCTATTGCGTCATTGAGTGTATAATATCTTCTCCGATTACCGCGATAATTATTCATGAAATAAAATTATGTATTCAAAATATTTTATTTAGATTATGTACGAGTATATCGCGTACATTAATTAATTTTACTTAAATCGTTTATCTTGTATGTACAACTTGCACAAGTAAGAAAGAGGTGGGATCTCCTAAATAGATACTTTGTGTTAGTGTTCATCAAGGGAGGTAAGTAAGGAATTACTAACGAGAGTGTTAGAAGCCCGACGCTGTAGGCGAAGGGCTTTTAATGACTCGAGTTAGTATTCCGCTTACTGACCGTGATGCATACAATGTTTTTCATCACACTTGCCGACAAAAAAATAACCTTTAAGACAAAATATTATTAAATGACGTACTGACATTTCTATACCTCCTTAGGGAATTTCACTTTTCTATTACTCCCGCTACGCAAGCAATGGCGCGCTTAGACAGCAAGTGTGATGAAATAGTACATTGTGTATTAAATAAGGATGGTAAATGAGAAATTATGGACCGCCCTTGGCACACACAATGTTTTTATCACACCTGTGAGGAAAAAAAGGATATAAAAAATCTATTTTCATAAAACTACTCACGGCGGTGACGGCATGTCGGGTGTCGTAAGAGTCACGTACCCGACATTGTTCTGAATGCACCAGATATGTAATGTAGATCCTCATATCTTTGGGTACACCCGAAACAGTCGAATATAAAACGTACCCAAGGATGACGCCATCAGGCAATAAGGAAGCGAGTCCAATTGTCGGCAGGTCCGTTCTGCTCGCGAATTCCTGCCGATACTCGTCACCGGGCACTGGAATTAATAATAGTACATTTCGATGTAAGTGCAAAAAAATTTTTTTTCGACAAGGGTGAAAGTTGGAGCCCTAGTGAAATAAGGGCGACAATCGCCCGAGTTAAAAATAAGTTTTTACACGTATATCGAACGACTTATTTCATAACAAGTGCCTTAAAAAGATAAATTAGCGCGCGCGAGGCGTGCGCAAGTTTACTTTTCCACACTAGTTAGGAAATAGAACATTACAACACAAGTGCGAAGAACAAAAACACATGTGTCGTAATGTACTATTTTAGTACAAATGGTGCCTTTTTTACGCGACAAGTGTCTCATTTTACGTCAGGTCCAAAAATATGGAGGGCAATATGTACTAAAACACGTCGTGCGAGACACGTGCAAAAAGGAAATTCATGTTTTTCGCGCATGCGTCGTAATCGTAATGTACTATTTCAGTACAGCAGACTTAACACATAATTAATGCAACAGCAAGTATGTCACCGCCAGATAGACTTTCTTTCTTTTACTAACTGTATTATTAAAGGAGGGACGTATAGTCTCAGAGCGAAATACTGTTGCGCCAATCATGTGCTAACTCTACAGATAGTGATTTCTACAGATACAGATGCTCTAGTGCGAGAAGTCGTTCATTTCTTGTCAGAAAACTTCTAAGGGCTTCCATCTGTACTGAAAAACGTGCGATACACGTGTAAAAAGGAAATTCGTAACTCGTGTTACGATTTAAAACACTCCTTTAAGTCGTTTTTTTATTTACCGCCTCTCATATCGAACTTCATGTTTTTCTCACTTGTATCGTAATGTAATAATTCAGTACAAATGGTGATTTTTAAACTCTATTGCGAGTGGTTAATTTCTTGTCAAGTCGAAACTTCGGAGGGCCTGTACCGAAAAACGTCGTTCGACACACGTGCGAATAGGAATTATTTTTTTCGCACTTGTACCGTAATGTACAATTTGTGTACGACGTTGGCAAACAATACGGCCTACCTGGTAGTAAGAAGCTACCGTAGCCTATGGATGTAGCAACTCCAAAGGATTGACGCGTTCAAATTGCCTCTATTGTCAGTCACCCGTAGACCACGAACCTCGTAAAGTGTTCGAAACGTCAGGACGTAGTTAAATTTAGTTAACATTCGCGATATAAATAGTTTTATATTTAAATACAGTCAAAACGAGCATGTTCACTACATTGCCCAAAAATCGGTAACGAAATGCCAATTTTAACCGTTTGAGAATAGCCCTACTAGCTTAGAAATGTGCTTGATATTGAGTTATTTATTGCCATTGTAATGCCAGGAATGGGCACAGAGTACGAGATCTACTAGACACGACACGGCGATCTCTGTAAAAAAAAAAACCTGTGTACAGATTCAGATTCCCATAATTTAACGCGGGCTCAGCAGGCTTAGCACATGATTGGTGCGACAGTATGTCGCCGCGAGATAGATCTCCCGTCTTTCACTAGCTATATTAACAAAAGAGGGACGGATAGACTATCTCGCGGCGAGATACTGTCGCGCCAATCATGTGCTAAGCATACAGTGCTTGATAATAGGGACCTAGGCTCTCCGAATAGTGTTGCGTCGCGCGTAGTGACTTTAACCGTTTCATTATATTAATAGTTATTATGTCACCACCCCGACTCCTCCTTCGGGTGTCGTAAGAGTTGACTAAGGGATTGAAGTTTCACTGACCACTATTTGATAAAAGAATGATGATTAGCAGCAGCGTCATGTGTGTAGGGTCGAGGATACAATGATAGGCTTCTTATAGATTTTGATTTTGATCTTCGAACTTATAAGGAGTCTCTTTTCTTTAACTATATCCAAACTTCAAATACTACGTAGTTTTATACTACGTAGTTATAGTGATATTTTAAATAATCTGATTGCCGCATCTATTCGTTCTTAATCACGCATTGTTGGTTTATGAGTAAGCTTCATTTGGGCGGTGGCGATACAAATACAAATGTACTATTTAGTCTAGTGTAATACTGATTACTGAATACCAAGTATCAGTAGTTGTACATTCGCCGTCAGATAGATCTTAATTTATATCGGAGCAGTTATAAATAAGTCTCCAAATTTGGACTAAACATGCTAAGAATGGACCCCGACACGTTCGTCACACATTGACCCCACGTTGTCCACGCGGCGACTACCTTTGCAACTGACGTGTATCGAGCAACCATTTTCATTGCCCACTCGTTCACGCCACGTTGTCCATTAGGGCCTTATCACACTTGCGATTTACAAGCGATTTGAAAGCGAAGCGTACGCGCAGCGTATTCGTTACGCTATCGCGGCGTAATCTCGACGCCATCGCGGCGAATTGGTTAAGGTGCGTTTAAACCAAAAGAGCATTCGCTGTTCTAGCGCCCGTTCTACGAAATCAACCAATCACGTTTTGTGTACCGATCGAATTTCGTAGAGTGGGAGGTTAGAACAGCGAATGCTCTTTTAGTTTGAACGCACCTGTACGGGCACGCGACGAACATGCCGCGCGTATGCTTCGCTTTCAAATCACTTGTAAATCGCAAGTGTGATAAGGCCCTAACCGGTACATGTGGAGGTCCAGAGGGGAGGCCTATGTTCAGCAGTGGACGTCTTATGGCTGACATGATGATGAATATAGTATTTGACAGCCTCAGGGGAATAGTAGTGACCTTTACACACCTTACAAGAGTTACAACCTTACCTTTACACTATCGAATAGCCTACTATAGACGCTACGGGAAAATGCATAATATGCAGACTGTGAATCACGATTCACATGTGACTGTAACATTCCACTTGGCTCTTATGATGTCAACTCAATAATATACTAAAACGGTTAAACATATGTGTAGTCACCACGCGCGACATGTTTCGAAGAGTCTAGGTCCTAATTTCCCAATTATCAAGCATTTAGAGAACGCGGGCACTCAGTGCAAGCATAATGAATATGATATGAATCTCGATTTAGATTCTCCCATATAGAGCCCCTGCATAAACATTGCTGTAGGTCACAATCACTAAACAAGTAAACAACACGAACAAAGTTGGTTGACCCAAGTATTATCAAACCGCGAATAGCATGGACCCGACATTATTGTTGACAACATATTAGTCAATCTAGAATATATTCATAGTTATATGGGTCAAAATTATTTTCGTTGTTTTAATTTGAGTCCCTAAAAAACGTGACGCAGTGGTGATTTTTGTATGAGATGATGTTTTGTTTTCAATTTATGATGTATGGATTAAAATCTAGCGTGAAAAAGAAATACAAGTGCACCGGTTTTTTTTTTAATACTGAGATAGCAACTAAAAGCGTGACAGAGTGGTATGAAACAAGAAAACGAAAAGAATTTTGACCCATATCCATAGTTTAAATGCAGAGACTTACAGACAATAGATTAATTACTTAATCATTCACTACATCTTTAAACAAATCTTTTATTGGTAAATGTTGTGTCAACAGTACTTTCGAATCCTCTTCTGATTCCGATTTGATAATACCTATATTGCAACACAGCATAAAGCGCAGTGTGGAACGCACCGACGCCGAAGGGTGCGCGCGCGGCGCCTGCCATTACGTGACGTCACATCCGCCCCCCCCCCCCCTCCATTCACTGGCCGCTCATTCATAAACTCCACGGCCACTACTCTTATCCCTACAACTCTATGTTTATAGACATAGAGTTGAAATTGGTGAGGTCGCGGGCGCAATTAAAAAAGTTGTTTTGGGTTTTTTGCGCGCAGAGTTAGCGAGCACGACATGGTTTGTTAAGAAAGATGAGTTATTGAGCGGTTTAAGGCGACTGGCGATTTGGAATTGTTATTTTTGAATACCTTAGGCTCAGTATCAATTAAAAATTTAAAAAAATCGTTGACTGTCTTGAGATGTTTCAAGTAAACCGATACCTAATTACTGTGTGAATATTTAATTTTAAAGATAAAATGTTCTATTTGAATAGGTATTTAGCGAAACAAGTTACTCGCGTAATTTAAGTCGATATTGCTCGACGTGTCCCGCAGTACAGGTCGGGCTTTGGTCGCGGGTACTCCATGATGAGGATCCTCTAAATGTAGCGAAACGTATCTCACGTTAGTAATAATTCTAAAATAAAATGTTCTAATAAGGTTTTTCTTCCAAGACTATTTTAAATTACTTTTCTCTAAGGTTCATAAATTACAAGTGATATTATAATGACTAAATAATTAGAAACTTTACGAAACTAGTTTGTCTCGACGTTGGCCGTTCAAAATTAATCAAATTGTTTATTCATGAAAAGTGTTTATATGAAAAAAGTTAGGTACGTATAAAGGTTTTCGCACATTATAACAACTCCACGCCAACGCGGCAGCAACTCTACTCACACTTTCGACGAGTAGTCAACTGGTTGATGCACCCAATGGTCACTAATGGACAACGCGGAGTGAACGAGTGAGCAATGAAAATGGTTGCTTGATACACGTCAGTCGCAAAGGCATGGTCGCCGTGTGGACAACGTGTGGTCAATGTGTGACCGACCTTTTGACCTTTACTGTACGACGCGTAGACCACTCGTCGTGCACTACTTTGATATCATTTTTGAAATGAATCCTAGTAAGTATGACATAGGATTTAAATTTCAATATTTGGCATAGAGTCGAGTCGCCGTTGAGTCGTTATATGTGCGAAGACCTTAAGATGTTACGCTTATTTGGTCAAGTCAACGCATGGTCAAGGTCGTTGACTGTGTTAGTCGCCTTAATCATATTTTTTTGTAATTTGGGTAACTAGATACGTTGTGGGCCTTGCTCAGTTAACTCCTAACCCTGATAATAATGACCAATATGAAATAGACCTTAGATCACACTATGCTCCGTGGAAAGTGTGGGTCTAGTTACAATAGTAATTTTTACTTGAGTACAAAATTTGTATGAGTTTAGTACGAATTAATTGGCAAATAAATTAACAGCAATATATGGTTATGGGTTTATTC
Source organism: Thaumatotibia leucotreta (assembly GCA_025490895.1). Taxonomy (NCBI): domain Eukaryota; kingdom Metazoa; phylum Arthropoda; class Insecta; order Lepidoptera; family Tortricidae; genus Thaumatotibia; species Thaumatotibia leucotreta. Next base: position 35,636 of record JALPQI010008830.1, read on the forward strand.
TAATTGTAGGAATTAAGTTAAGCTTTACTTTTTAGTTTTTTCTTCACATTAACTTAGTTTTTGATAAGTTTTTTTTGTTTTGAAGGTTTTTTTAGGCGTCTGCTTCTCTATGGAGGAGACCAAGTGTGACGTGACGGTTCGCTTTTTATTGGTGTTTGTTCACATTAGGGCCCAATTAGCTGTTATTTTAGCCATTACATTACATATACAATACATTATCGGTCGGAACTATGGATACAAAACTTGTCAAGTGGAGATGAAAGAGCACATACATCCATAAAATATACATAATAATATCATTATCTACACGCCAAACATTGTGGGTGAACATCTGTACTAAAAAGAATTTTTCCAAATCGGTCCACGCGTCTTTGAGTAATCGTACGTAAATTTTTTTTTTTTAATGTAGGTACTACATTAAAAAAAAGATTTCGTTGAATTGTAAACCTCCTCCTTTTTTGAAGTCTGTTAAAAAGGATAGCATTATAGTAATATAGTAGTTACAAACATTGCGAGTCTATATACTGCAGAATAAAAAAACACTTTTGCGAACTGACATAACATAAAGAAGTTATTTTAGTACTCGTTACAGTATCGATTCGCTATATACCTTCTATCGAGCATCGGACTGCAGTCGTAAACCCCTTGTCGTCAAGGTCACGGAAGGCATTAAACCTAAAATGGAACGGAGGTCAATGTTACCCTGACCTTGGGTTTGAAGACTAAGGGCCTGTTTCACCATAACCGAATAAAATAAACCTGTCATTGTGTTAGCTGTCTTCATTTATACAGAGTGATTTTTCATTCTCAGGCCAAACTATAGGAGGTTAAGTCTGAGGTCATATTGATGAACTTTCACTACCTATGGACCAACATCAGATTCCACCAATATTATTCTATTCCAGAAAAAAGCGGATTTTCCGTACAATTAAGTACAAACCCTGAGATATTAGTACTTAGGCGGAAATGTATGGAACATCACTTTTTTTTCGAATCGGCATTAGCCTCTAAAATTTGGCCGGTGAATAAAAAATCACTCTGTATGTCTAGTGGGGAAAAGGATAGTAATTATCTTATCAGACGGATATATTTATCCGGGGTCATGATTTTCGTCGTCAAGATTTTCTTTTTAAATTAAGGTGTAAATTAGGCAATACTAATTGGTGCCTTGTTTTCAACCCTAAACCAAAGAAGCCACTCGACAAAAATTTTATGTATAATATTTCCAGCTCAACTACAGAAGTCAATAGAATTCAAAAGAACATTGGCTTCGTATGCATTAGTTTCCAACAATTGCAACAAGTAAGTATGAAAATGTCATTTATCAATCATATTTTTGTACGGAAAACGTTCCATCTAAAGTAGGTTTCTATAAAATTAGAGGAAAGATCACGTTTAAATGTTTAAACTTTTTAGTCCATACCTGAGTGTACTAAAGTGCTTTGTCCTAGATAGTGAGACAGTATTCCTTTAAAGTCAATGGGGAACTGACCTAATTTTATATTGCGAGGTAATGCAATAACTCCTTACTGCATTTCGTTGAAATTGATTTAAGTTGCTATCTTTGAACTGTGAACAGTAGAGATATAAAAAGTCTTTGTAATTTAACTACTTGAGAATATTTTTAATTTTATCGATTCTGATTAGTTTTTTTAAGGTTTTTATAGCCTGGTCGGTACCGGTACTCTATAGTACCTCCGCCTATGTATCTGGAGGTTTTGGGTTCGAATCCCAGGGCATCTTTGTCACAATTATTATCTTGCTATGGCAGGGCTTTGTTCTATGTATTTGTAAATAAATAAATAAAAATAAATATCTTGGGAGATTTTACAGAAATCAGCCTAGTTCCACGGTAAGCTCAATTAAGGCTTGTGATGTGGGTACCAAGCAACGATATATAATATAATAGATAGATACATATAGATACTTAAATACATAGACAGTCATGATCAAGGAACAAATATTTGTGATAAATAAATACACAAATAATGCCCTCGCCGAATTCGAACCCGGAATCTCTAGCTTTGTAGGTTGCTAGTACACTCCAACTAGACTATGGACGCTGACTTTGTGTAATATCTATTGCCTACTAATATGCTATAATTGAGCTTACCATTATGATGAAGTAAAACATTAAACTTATTAACTGATTTATTTGGCCTTAACTCAGTTAAGTAATCTCTAACTCATATTTTGTCACGGAGTTAGAAAGTAAAGGATACGTTAGGATTGGTGTACTGCCATTTGGCAAATTATGTTTCCCAAATATGACTTCCCAAATAACTTATCGCAATAGTCTCATTTCCCAAACAAATCTTTAGCAAAGGTACATTTCTCATTTTATTCATTTGGCAAATTTTTATTTTGCAAAGTTTCACTTCGTCAAGATTTTATTAAGCAAATGCTTATTAAGCAAATGTGTTATTTTGTCATAAGTTAAAATCCAAAAAAAAAATTCCCAAATTTGATACTTCGCAAGTTCTTCTTATAGCAAAAGCCTGGCAAATGATAATATTATTTTTAAGTTCGTAGGTCTACAGGAATTTCGTACTTTTTTGCACAACCCTTGGCTTGAACTTGCCTGGAACAAAAAACGTATTTCATGAATAATTGGTATCATAATGAATGAAGTGAGAAAATAAAATCCACCATAATGATCACTATTCATATTTTTTATTGGTAGGTACTAAGAAGGCACAGATAGCCACGGATAAAAAAACTATATTTTTATTTTAATTTTCATAAAAAAACTATCCCAGAGCCACCGTTAGGTACGACGACGAGCGAAGCGAGGAGGAGTGTTAGGTGAAACCGCGACCATACAGCGCACGAGCCGAGCGAGCGAAGCGAGCGTGCCGCGGGAGCGGCCGGCGAGTGCCAGAACCGACTCTTTTGTTATTCC